>JAYMTT010000830.1:0-11295 GCA_036898025.1 Hypseocharis bilobata
CATAATTATAAATATTATTTTTAATACTTAATACTTTTTCTTGTATGTCCATATTGAATCAGTTAACCCTACAGTCATACCAATCAATCTGCGACCTGTGATCAATTAAGTTTTATAAATTTGCATTCAGTCATTTAAGATGATCACAATATTTGTTCTCTCTAATTTTTTTTTAAAAAAACATGGCAATACGGTTATGAAAGTTGAAATATAAGAAAATAAATAAAGATAAAAAACGAATTTTTCTTAATCCGAACAATCCTCACCTAGGAGCGTAAGTGGGGGGAGACTATCCCACAAACCCATTAATAATGGTTTTCATTAACGCGCACAATGTTTTAACAATATCTAACCACATTTGTGTAGCAACAACTATATTCAACTTTAAATTTCATGTGCAGATTGTGAACATTAGCAAAACACATATAGTCTCACCATCGTGCTACATGTAATCATAAAACGATCAAAAATGACCGTCATAACAAACATTATTCTAATAGTTAAGCCCCAATAAGTAAATAAATAAATAATGAACAGTCACAATATTATCCATTTTGGAGTAACATTTTAGAAATAAGATAATAATAAATGAAGGGGAGGGGGGACGGGAGGGGATGTGGGAATAGTCGAATAGGGAATGATAAGGACATCGATCATTCGATCTATATTAATAACTACTCACATTAATTATTGTTGATTATTTATACTATTTCCATCATTTGAGATATGATTAGTTATTACAAATTAAATATGTTTCTTGCCGCGCATAAAAATCATCAAACAATATAAGAATATAGTAATCTAGCATCTCCATATGAATTAGGACTGAAAAACATATTCTTATACAACAATTACCTGCATCTGCAGCAAAATATTCAGTGTTTCATGAACTAACGTTGGGTGCATGTACTTAAAAGCAGCACCTAATGCTTGTGCACAAGTTTCCCGCACAGGAGCAACTACCTGATCAGATACATAATCTCCAAAACTGCAAGGAAAACAAATGAAGTACAGAAAAATGTTCAAATTAAAAACATAATGAAAAATATCCAGTTTATAACTAGAATACACTCCAAAAACAAAGATATACCGGTCTAGTGACAATATACACAAAAGACGGACTGCACAATCTTGTAGAAATTCAAAATTTTTTAGCCAAGAATGCCTAGCCAGTTTAACCAAGTTTGTCATCTCGGAGTTTTCCGAAAGAGTATTCTCTGTATTCATATCTTCAGAAAAACCCTTCTGTTGACAGATACCATCTGGCTCTGCTACTTCAACAACTTCTTTAGGCGGATCCGCCATATCATCAATGCAAGATTCAGGCTCCACCTTAACAGAACCAATGTCAAGTTTACCATTGACGTGGTCTTTGGACAGATTTAATCCACTATCTTCAACCTTTATGCTAATGTCAAAGTTACCAGACTTGCCAGTAGAGACCACCGTATTTATTGACGGAAATAGTACATCATCAGACTTCAGCCTTTTCAGATTTGGCTCAGATTCCACCACTTGAACTTGCATATTCAAATCAATGTCTCTCTTTCTCTTCACTGTAGTTGAATTCTCTTTTAAATCAGCATATAATGCACCATCCAAGCTCAAGGCAGGCATATACACTCCAGCTGAAGCACCATGATGAGTCAATATTTCTCTCAAAGCCATGACACTACCATGGCGAACCTCCCAGACTGATGACGGACAGTAAAGAAAACGATTATCTGATGAGAAAATCACTGAAGATTTAGAATCTAGCACAGAAAAAAAGACAAAGCTTACCAGGATCAAACATATCAAGGATTAGTTGTTCAACAAAGCTATGGAATGGCCACCGCCCATCTGCATCATGCTCAAAGCTGTCTTCATCAAGGTCAACATCTACCTGCACAGATATGACATCAAATTGATGCAATACCAAAATGCACAAAATTATAGAAGAGAATTAGGTAACAGAAGCATGACTCTTGGATAATAAAACGTGACACCAGAGTGAATAGAAATCATTCGCAAAGGAATTCAACTTTCCAGCTCAATTCTTATCTCTTCATCAAATTAACTATGTCAGACACTTGAAACTCAAGTACCCAACAAGAAAACCATGCATCCACCAAATTAAGATTCTGAATTTTCTCATGTCTGAGCCCCCCTTTCTCCAGTTTTAACAGCCTTTTTTTTTTTTTGACGGTGGTACACATACCTATGTCCTTGCTAGAACCATTGAAGGCTAAAAGCACATAAATTCAAAGGTCTCCTAGAAGTTAATCGTAACAGCAAAGCAAGATGCATGTGCACATTCATATCATGACAATTAAATCAAAGCTTTGCGAATTACAATTGAGTATAAAGACGGTACATTTTACTGCTAGAGCATTACAACATTTGGCAACTTGATATATATTAAAAATTGTAAGTGGGGATAAGAAAAAAGGAGATAGAGGCTCTATTTCAAAAATGATACAGGAAGGTAGATTATAGAGGGTGATTCTCACCAATGACAATGCTATAGATGAGCTGGAATGCCAGAGGCCAGAGTTCAGAAACAGGGGAATAATATGCAACAGATATGTGGCACATGGGGATGCATACTAGGAGTGAGAATGAAGGCACAAATAATATCTCATAAAATAACGAGCAAATTAAAAATTCAAAGTATTTCGACGCTGAAATAGTAAAAATAATTTAGAAGGGATAAACCATGGTCCTTTTTTTTCGTTTTTCTCCCATTTAAGGTGCATGTAGTCTCATTACGAGCTACTTCTTCTTTCTTAGGAGGTTTTCCCATTGTAATTTTGGAGAAGAAATTTCAAAAAGACTACAGTTTCCAAATGAAAAAAATAAGATGGTCCCAAAACTCATCTGAATTGAACATTGGAGCAACTTTAAAACAAGACAAAATGGCAAATAAAGTCAAGATACTGAAATCAGTTGTCAATTGAAAAACATCATAACGAAAGATAAATGTAGAGAAATTCTTGTACCTTATTGGAACTTAATGAATCTGAACACGAGTACTTGGGAGTCGTCACATTTTGGGCATATGACACCTCTGCATCTCCATCCTCAGACCAACCTTTTGCTTGATCCCTGGAATTTAACTTTGCTTTTCTCTTTAAGAGATTCAATTCCCTTGCACTTGGTCTTTTTACATTTGGAACCATATTTGCAACAAATTGCTGGATATTGTGGACAGAAGGTGATGTGTAAAACCTACGTTCTAATCCATCGCCTTGGAAATGTAATTTGTTCACAAGAAGATCTTCATCTTTTATCATATCATTGACATCCATGAACTGCTCACAGACATCCAAACCTGTACAGAGCAATCATATTTACATAAAATGTTTGTGCAAATTCAAGCACAATTTAGACACAAATAAAGGAAAAAAAATTACAAATGCAACCTAATTCACAAGTTACGAAACAAGTCACCTGATTATAGTGGGTGAAATAACCACAAAGTAAGAAACTTAACCCATCTATCAAAAATATTGACTCACAATAAAGCTGATTGACCACAAGTGTTCTCAGTTTCACTCTAAAAGCTACCTGGCCCATCTCCCTATCCAAATCCAAGCGCATACTGTTATACTTCAACCAAACACTGCCTTATTCCTAATTTCAAGTAACCATCGTGAATCAGACTCCTTTGCTGCTGATGATGTTAGCTGTCCTTACCCCACTTCATATCATGTTCAACAAACAAATTTTCCCATTGAAATTCAGTAGAAACCAATGATGATATCAACATTGATAAGATATGAGGGAAATAAAAGGAATGAAATTTTCAATAACAAGTCGTTGGAGGTGATGAGAGTCCTCCTAATCCTTCAAATGCCCTCTATCAGTCACAATTCAAGATTCTCACTCACCCATCTGAAATAAATAAGTTAACCTAACTCATTTTCATATCTAACTTCCTCAAAAGTGGGGCAGGCTTTCCAAGCCCCGTGGACAAGGAAAAAAACAAGAAATAAAACCAAAACAATAACAAAAGAATAGCAATCCAAATAGATTAAATATAGAGTCTAAAAATTAGATTTATAACAGAATTGACATCCTCGTCTTCACCACTAACAAATCCAGTCCAAACTTAGAATCCTATTTGCAGACAGGTCAGATTGTATGATCAAACCATTAGATAGCTACAACAGTGAGAGAAGACTAACCCAGGCGGCGTCGAAGATTTTGTTTCTGGCGAGCCAAGCGCTCCCTCGAATTCTTCGAATTATCACTAGCAATATCATATTCCTGTATTCATTGACAAAAAAATTCAGATTAATTTAAAAAAAGGAAGCAACATCTCCAAGAAATGGCACCTGCGCCAACTCATGCTATAATATATCATGTAAAGCCATTTTCAGGCACAAAATATGTGGTAAAGCTAACTGCAGTAAAGGTTCAAAAGGAGGAGCACATAATATGAGTGATAAATTAATCCAAGTACTGGCAGTGTAAAATTTAATACAGATATTATGATCAATAATCAGATAAGTGAAATATAAATAAATGGGTCTCTCAAAGGGCTCCAAAGTAGAGAAATCCCAACACAAGTTATTGGAAATATCAACATCATTACCGTCCAGATCTCTTGAGTACAGCAAGAAGGAAAAGAAAAGAAGAGCAATATACATCACCGACTCTCTTAAAGCTAGCTAATTATCCATTCCTTTTTCCTCTTCTTTTCATTTAATAGTAACAATGAAAAGATCAAGATACTTAGATACCCGTACATCAAATATTACTCATAATAGTCGGAAAGCATGTTCTATATTCACTAGATGCAACAATTTTACCTTAACATTGCTTTGTTCTCAACAGAACATTGAATCATTGACAAATCCTATTAACTTCTACTTTAGTAGTCAACTTTTTTTGATATTGAGATTATCAAAGAAAGGAACAAGAAAATGAGGACAAGTTCTATTTGATACAAGTTAAATTTACAAAACCTACCACTTATCTTTGATGATAGAAAGTTAAAAATAAAAATAAAAATAAAAAGCCTACGTAGCCAATCAAAATCAAAATATTGATTATTACACTACTTCAGCACTTTAGACAAACAGAATTCAAACTCTAGTAACAAGCATCTATATTGAGTTACATGCTCAACCAAATAAAGACTTATTCCAAGTTTTATTGAATAAAAGATTAAATACAAAATATAAAATCAAAACAGTATCCAATAGTGCCTCAAACTTGGATTTGTAGAAAAAGAATTCTAATCCTTTAAGCCAACAAGACAAGGGCAATTGTCCCTTGACTACCAAAAGAAAATGAAATTCAATGATATTTAAAATACATATTACAACCTATTACAGGAATTTTGCTAAACGAAATTCTGATACTTGAGAAACGTATAAGGCAATCACTTTCAGTGTGTTTGGTAACACCAAAAATCTGGAATTCAATTCGAATTGCATTCTATCACTTTCATCAATCAGGAAAAGTTCAAATTCGATAATTGAATTCATTTGAGACCTAAAGTAAGGATTTGAAAATCAGACCAAATTTGATCAGATTTCCATGGAACTTAATTGGATTCTGTGTCTTTTAAGCATAATTACATAACAATCTCAGATCCTATTTTCTTCTTCAACCCAAACCTCCAGCTAATTTCTTTCCTACCAAACATCACCAAGAATTTTCTCTGGTTTATTTCTGGCGTGGGAATCAGTCAATGGCATATTGAGAAATCATCAACCAAAACAAGAGGCAAGTCAACTAGAAGCGAAGGTATTGATTCTTTAACTGAAATTTGAGATGTTCATCAATGAGAGGTTGGCTCTGCAGATGTTGACTAGGCTTGGGAGACAGTCGTCAACTTTCAGTCAGATCTGGCGACTTCGGCGAGGAAGAGAGAATAAATCACGTTTTCTTGGGGGGGTTCTGATTTGGTTTAAAGGATAATCATACACAAGGGTACTTCCGTAAAAATAATAACTTTTATTTAATTTTTTGAATTTCCTCTTTAAACAATTCTACATAGTTTATTTATATTCCAAACATAAGAATTCAATCGAGTTGAACTGAATTTATTAAACTGAATTGAATTCTATAGTAAGTTTGTTTCATACAGGGTGTTTAAGATAAAGATCATCAGTACTCCTACACATTTTCACCAAGAACTTATTCAGATTCTCCACAATCCAATATTTTAAATACCCCTAACAATTATATTCTAGACTATTTAAAACTAACCACCATTATTTGCCACGAAAAGCTATGATTATAATGCAAAGTTAGACCATAAGAGATTTGGTCAGAAGATCCAAGAGACAGAAAGATATTATAGCAATCACATGCAAAGTTAGACCATAAGGGCATTAGTTTTCATGGTTTTCTCTTCAAATGAATATTCAAGGAGAAAAACAATAAAAGAATAATTATACAATTCAGTTAGTTTCGTGTAGTTATCACAAAACCATCAGAAGTAAGAAAGGAAGCAATAAGGACACTCAAATTAGCTTCAAAAGTTGCAAAATTACAAATAAAGATACACAAGAGTATTACCTGTCCACCAGAAGCCAATAAAGCACCAAACTCCAATACCTTGTCAATATCGTAGCTGTTATCATGAAACAGTTGATCGTTCAAAGTTAATAAAATTACATATACTTTGTTCAAAAATGCTTTTAAATATTGATAGCAATTTTATCCATGAAAATAATGAAGGGGCATTCATGTAATTACATAACAAAAGAAAAAAAAATTAAATGGCTATTAAATGGTTTATAAAATAATATGAAACAAAAAAAAACAAATAACCTTCTGAATGAAACAGTCCCTGCAATTTCAGAGCAAACATCAGGCCATGCCACCATATCTTCAAGAACACCAGAAATCCCAGCATCAGACATCTTTGTTTCCACACAAGCAAATAATTCGGTCAAAGATGTGTGCTTAACATTCTGAGCAATAGCCCCAATAGCATGAGCAGCAGCAACCCTTGTATCCCAATTTTTACTACGCAGATACTGAGACACCTAATTTCATAGAGATACTAAGGTTCACAGAAAAGATATAAACAAAAATAATTTGACTCAAAAACCATTGAGAATATAGTATATCATAACAAAATATTTATGGCTACAATTCAAGAGCAGTAAATCAATGCTTTTATGTGGGATTAATAACTAAGAACCAAAATTTTACTAAATACATAGCATAATATACAAGAAAAATGATAACCATGCATGGCTTAGGGTAACTCATCTCTTATATAATCTGGAGTTCATATAAGATCAATTATTCAAACAAATATCTACTATGTCAACAAACAAAGAATAACACTCATGAACTGTACGAGTTTAATTTTTCCAGAAGAATTTTCACATGCTGACCAACTATTATTTCCAGTTGTGTTGGTATAAAAAAAGTGTAGAATTTTCTTAGAGTTTATGAAATCATGGTATTACACATTTCTAAAAGGAAGAAACATGATATGTGAATTTCATAATGAGAAACCTAAACAAACCTCTCTCCCTATTTCTGAAATTGCACTGACCTCCTTTTCAAGCTTTTGTCTCTCACTAGAAATGAGCTAACGAATTAACTAGGAAATGTTGATATGAACATTACCAACGTCCGTTCATACCAGGAAATGCTAATAACCAAGACGATAATGTACATACCAGAGATTGCTGTTAAAGTAGTCCACGTCAAGTAAATGAGAAGTTCCTTCCTAGTTAATATGTAATATGGCCTCTCCACTCAATGTCAGTCGGTTTTGAGTTGGATACCTTCAACATCGTATCAGAGCAGGTTTGGTCCTGGGCATAGCCCATTTGTCTTCCTAATCCCGTTTGTGTTAGTCCACATGGAGGGCCTATAGTCTGTAGTGTTATCCAATCCACACGTAAGTGTTAAAGTAGTTCAACATCAAGTAGATTGGAGGTCCCCTCCTAGTTAATAAGAATATGGGCCTCTCCACTCCGTACCAATTGGTTTTGAGTTGGAGGCCTTCAACAATTGTAAAGTGGTAATCAACTTTCTATCTTTGTCTCTCCCCACATTGCATGACAAACTTAAGTTTTCTATTGTTGCTTGTAGCCTGTATCATTCTTTTCTAGTTAGAGAAAACTTGACCTAGAGTTTTTAAGTGTCAAAGTAGCATATACGTGTATCTTGAATTGCACCCCTAATACTGAAAAATCATATAAGCATTGATACCCTTTGCCCATTTCGCCAGAGGCAGAAACAAACAATATGTGAAAGTAACTCTCAATTAAATTGTTGAAATTTATCTGGTATCACAAAGTATTTCTGCACGTGATACTATATTAGCCTTCTTCCTATCAAGAAGAATGGAGCTTAACTCCTAAATCTCTTATATTTTCTTTATCTTTCTCCTCGTATTCTTTAGACTCTTCTTCATCATTATTGGTGCAAAATTATTTAAGAAGATTGGCTCATTAAATTACTAAATCAATGATCCTTCTTCTTTAGCTTCAAATTTGAGTATTTCCAAAATATCCAAGAGCAATAATGGTGTTTTCAGCACTATAGCAGGCTGAACTATCCTTTAATTTCAATAGCATATTAATCCATGATTGCCCTTCAAACATCTGTTCTTCAAAAGATGGAAGAAATCTCCTGCTATTGGAACTTATGCTAGCTGTTCTAGTTTTTTTTCTGTTTGTTGCTTCTTCATATCATCTGCAACTATGGTCAAATGCTCATTTGCCACAAAATTAATACTGAAAACTCCAATTATAGTCACCTTGGAATATGTGTGAATCAGGGTTGATACAAAAAATCACCGGTTCTCATCAGTCTTCCGTGTGGTTGTCTTTGTCTCATTGGATGAAATCATTCTTATAAGGCAGTTAATTCAAAAGCCTAATCAACATTAAAGGAATATCTCAAAGTCTGACTGTCTATATCGACATCATTTGCAGCCTGTTATCCTAACTTAAACTGAAAAACAATTTCTTGGATCTTCAAGTACCCTACAATGAAATTGCAACTTCTTGAACTTGTTTGTATGGTAAGCCGCTGACAAACTTTGCTTAATAAGATAAGATGACTGATCCTAAACCTCACACTTGATAGTCACCCATTCATACTTCTGTTTTAACCTTGAATTCATCTAATCCCAGCTGACAATACACAGTTGCCATCCTTCATTTGAGATCATGTTAAGCTTTACAACAAGTTACATATAAGACGGCAGATCGAACCTACCTTTTATCCATCACGCCATATAATTAAAAATATCTATCCAGTGTACCTAATCAAACATTAGAAGCTTGAGGATCACCTGTTGCACGTGTTTTCTTTGTAATAAGACCAAATAACAATCTAACAACAAATCTAATATTTCTGTATGCTATGAATCGTGCTTCATAAGGGCTTGTGGCCTTTGAAAAGAATGTGTAGAATTACTTTCTTTACAACTTCAACCAATCTTACAGGAACTTGTTACCAAGAAATCTGCTCCACTAGCTGCAAACAACAGACCTATCTAACCCTATATGATGTCCAGCACTATTACAAAGCAGATAACAGATCCCTAAATATTAAGCACACGATAGGACAATATACAGTACTTATAATGCATGTATAACAGAGTTCAAAAACAGTAGGAGGCATGGTGAAACTTCAAAAACTTAGAAGCAACAAAAAAATGCCTATAAAAGAAATAGATATGATAACAGAAAAGGGTACAAAGAAAAGTACCTTCCTTAAAAGAGTGGTCAAGTCTTGAGGATGGGATTTGGCAATATCCCCAATCTGCCGAGCTGCTGTAAATCGTGTTGCTTGGCTTGAACCAGCTTAGAGTTTTGTGAAGGAAAAATGAAATTCACAGACCATCAACATATAGATTGGGTATTTTAAAATATAAAATATTGTAAGTTATATTCCTGAGTATTAAGAATGGTATAGCATATGAGCATGATAATAAAGCCCTGAAAATCGGATTTACTATCGCGGAATAGCATGCAAATTTCAATAACTAATTGAAAAAACAATACTAAAATAAAGAAAGAAAGAAAGAAAAGATACTGTCCAATAGAGTGAGCAAACGATGAAGGCGGGTCGACTGCTGCTGAGCCATAACAACAAGAACGAGAGCCTTTTCAAAATATTCTCAGTATCCAATAGGGGTGATCTAATATCGCAGCATAACATGAACACTTCACTAAAACCTAATCAAGAAAACAATATTAAGAAAAATAAATAAAGAAATAAAAGATACTAAGATAACATTATATAACTTAATATAAAGCAAAATAACATCGCAATAGAAAGTTTCATACAATAAATAGATAACTCGTATAATTAATAAACAAGTTCAAATAATAAACAAATTCGTCAAATCTCCAACAATTCCATGTCAATCACAAGCAAATTTTTAAGCATCAATTAGCGTGCATTCCTTTATTTCACATTCTGCAATTGACATATATATGTCTCTGTTAATATGGGAACACACAGCCATGCTCTCGGTACTCAATCTACTCGGATGGATTCTTTGAACCTTGTCTATATTCTCTCTTCTTCTTTTTTCTTTTTGATCATGACGGGCTAAATGCTTAGAAAAATTGCTTACTGCATACCAAGGGAAATCACTCTTGCTACTTGAATCAAGACAAAAATGACCAATCAATTATTATTTTGTAAACAGGGTGTTGGAAGAACAGAAATATTGCATTTGAACGCTAGCATCCACCAAACATTTCCCCTAAAGAGGTTGTTTGTCCCATTTGAGATAAGAAAGAATAATTATTAACTGAGTCCAACAACTCAACCAACGTGCTCATGATCTTTCATCAAAATTGTATGGAACATTAGAAAATTTCATTGAAACAATCAGGACTATATCAAACAATAAAAAAATTCCTTCCTCAACCAACAAAATAAGTTTGAATGAAAAACTAATATCAAACAATTTAGTACCCATGCAAACCAATGAATTGAATTTATTCATTACTCAATCAAAGATTAAGAAAAAAATAACCTGATCAAACAGGTGAATTCAGCAAAGAACTCGTACTCGCACCTGAAGAACACACAGTTCAGCTCATTTGCCCAAATTGAAAAGAAAATGAAGAACAAATCAAGCTAATATGAACCAAAATTGCCAAAAAATCACAAATGCGGACCAAACTTAGCAGAATCTAAGTCAATTTTATTGTGTTTTAACTTAGATTTTCTTTTTCCCATGAGGAGGAGGAGGGGGGTGAGAAGAAGAAGAAGAAGAAGGAGGGACGCCTACCTTTACCAACGTGATGGCGATGGAAGATGGTGGCGAGGCGGGACGGAACAGAGCAGCGGCGGGAATAGTGT
>JAYMTT010000831.1:0-11292 GCA_036898025.1 Hypseocharis bilobata
TCTGCTATAGGTTTAGTCCTCGTAAACGTTAAAAATAGAGGAACTGAGTATCTAAAACAAGCCAGTTATAACTACAAAGCATGCTTCAGTGTGAGACTTGGCTTTTAACTTTGCATAAGATTCTATTAGTATTTGGACCATTACCGAGTATGAGTTTAGCTTCAGTCATACAGTTTTAGAGCCTCAGTGTAGCCTGCCTACCTTATCACATGAGGAGGGGCCAAGTATGTTTGCTTTAATTTAGTGGAATTATTCAATGTATAAGCATAGGGGAAGTAACAATGTATAAATGTTGTGGTTACTAATAGTACTTCTTGCTGGTGTAAGACAATATATAAGGGTAAAGCAGAAAATATGGAAATCAGAACATGATGATGCTGACTATTTCATTTATATTTATGAAGTAATTTTATGATTGCAATAGTTTAATAATTAAATTTTAGATATGCTTATTCATTTTCAGTGCTTATGTTCTTTGCATTTTTTTTTTGTTTTGTTTCTTGGAGTTTTGGCAACTGCCCATTTAGCTATTGTTAGAGGTTTACTATTGATGGATAGTTGTTTACACCAATATATATATATATATATATATTATTTATTCCAGCAACTTCACATCCATGAGACTAAGCATGCAAACTGATTTTCTTGAAATTATCTAGCCCAGAATGTGATCATCTCTTTCTCCATCTCTTTTTTCCAGCAAAGTTCCTTCTACTTAGTTGTTCTTGGTCCTGTTTTGAATTTGGCCACCTCAGATGGGATGGGGAAACATATACAAAAGACGCATGAGAGTATTCACAATGGCTTTGGTAATCTATCTGGATTATAAGGTAAAGTTCATGGTTCCTGTTTACGTCTTATTTGATATCTTATTTATGGGTAACCATATTTCCTAAGTGTCTGTTATTACTGAAGGCTTTACAGCAAAGAGAAAAATGGACTAACAAATCTAAAAGAGCTCTTCTGTGGGAAAAGGCTCACGAGCGCAATGCCAAGCGTGTCCTCAGCTTGATAGTAGAGTTAGAAGGCTTGTGGGTGAAACTTGGACAGTACTTATCAACACGGGCTGATGTGCTTCCTCCAGCATATATAACCCTTCTCAAGCAATTGCAAGACTCTCTTCCTCCACGTCCTGTAGAAGAGGTTTTCCGCTTCATATTTAATTTTTGAACTTTCGAAATCAATAAAATATTGGATTTTCTTTGTTTCCTGTTTCATAAAACGAAAATCTTTGACCTTGTGTACTAGGAATAGCAGAAATGTATCATCTTATTACTACTGCTACTGCTACTCCTCTGTCTCTCTAGGAGTGGGTGGGAGTGCATGTATGTATCTGCTTACATTTTCTACAATTAAGTGCTTAACTGGTGGACTTGTAATTTTTGTACGACAGATTTGTCAGACCATACAGAAAGAGTTGGGACAATCTGTGGATGATTTGTTCTCATATTTCGATAAAACTCCTTTGGGTACGGCATCGGTAAGATTCTCATACTGTAATTGGTTGTAGGAAACTAGTTATTATTTCTCTCAGGATTTAGTGAAGATACTTGCAGGATAATTTTATGGATTCTACAATTTTATGCAATTCAGATAGCACAAGTCCATCGTGCAACTCTTATCAATGGGGAGGAGGTGGTTGTTAAAGTTCAACATGAGGGCATCAAAGCAGTCATATTGGAGGTTTTGCATGCTGAACTATATAAAATGTTATGATAAAAAAATGAAAAAAAAAGAAAAGAATTATAGTCATTAGTTGTTTGTTGAGCATAGTATTTCTGTACAGGACTTGAAGAATGCAAAATCAATTGTTGACTGGATAGCATGGGCAGAACCACAGTATGACTTTAATCCCATGATAGATGAATGGTGCAAGGAAGCGCCCAAAGAACTTGACTTCAATCACGAAGCAGGTATTATAAGCTTTCATGTGAATTCTTAAACTACTGTGAATCGTTTGCAATTGGAAAAAGGGGCTATGCTCTTTATTCTTTTGATGAATAAGAAAGTTGTGTGTCTAGGGAGTTCGAATTGACCTGAAGAATCTAAACTGAAGGGAAAGCAAATTTCTCTTCTCAAGATCTCGTACTTCGTATGATACTATTAGGTCCCATGAATTTATAGAGCACCAGGATGGTTGGGCTGGAGGTGGCAGTGATGAACTTATTAGTAGCTGTAATAATGGTGTTGGTGGTGACAACAACAACAGTGTTGGTGGCTGCAGCATGGGTGATGTGTTGATGACATTGACCTGTAAGAATGGTGTTGGTGATGACAACAACAATAGTGTTGGTGGCTGCAGCAGGGGTGATGTGTTGATGACATCGGCCTGGTGATGGAAAATTTTGCAGCAGTTGCTTGATGGAGAGGTATTTGGATTTTGGTGGTTGTAGAGGTTACATAGGTGCCACAGTAATGGCTGCAGCACAGTGAATAATGTTTGTAGTGGTAGTTCTAAGGTGCTGGTCGTAGCTGGTAAGTTTCCAACACAAAAGCCTAAGCTATTGGGAGGGGCCCCACTTCATATACTAATTGGACCCCTCCTAACAGCTTAGGCTTTTGGGTTGGGAACTTAACATGGCATCAAAGCTGATTCGATTGGGCTTTATGGGTCTGTGGCATGTCCCAAGGGTGGTGAACGGCATGGTTGGATATACTGTTCATATGGTAGTAGCGTTAATAGTTATGTTAGTGTAGTGGTAATAACAAAGATGGTGGAAGAGGTAGTAGTGGTATGCTGCTGGAAGTGGTATCAATGGTATTAGCATGGTGGCGATGGTGACAGAAAACACTGGAATTTTGAAGGTGGAGGTGGCATTATTGATTAAAGCAGAGGTTGTCCTCTAGGCAGTGGTGTTTACCGTGATGATTGACAGTGGCATGGTCAGCAACTTGCTTGAGTGTAAGAATTTGTGTAACTGAAAGATCCATTCTTTTGTTGGATTTCAGTTTAGGATATGAGCCCCCTAATACCCACTTAAAGTACCATCTCTCAATCAACTTCAAATAAAGAATTAAGGTTTCGAATCAGCAAACTCCTCCTTACCACCGAATTTTCTATGTGAATACAGTTCTTTAGAATATAATTAAACTGTTCAGCTTGCTTTTGTATAATTGTACTTCTTATGAATGCTTACTTTTGTGTTTGTAGACAATACCAGAAAAGTTTCTAGAAATCTTGGCTGCAAAAACAAATCTGACAATGACAATTCTCCGAATCGAGTGGATGTCTTAATTCCAGATATCATCCAGGTATTCTGCGCTAATCTTTTACTAGGATTCTTGTCATGGGCACAACATCATGCGTGCTCATGGAACATATATGTCCAATGTATTTTGAGAATTATTTCATGGAGTCCAGGTACTGTAAATATAAGACTTGAACTGACATGAATCTCATTACGATTCCCTAGTTTCTAATAATCTATTGTATATAACTTAAGGATCGACATAATAACAGATTTGTAAAAGCAAATGAAATATGGGGGTTTACTTGCAAATTAATGTAGTAAGTATTACTGTATGCTGGTTTTGCTTATTCTGTGTAATAGTTTTCTAAACGCTTCCAAGTTTCAAAGTATTGACTACTAAAAGCAAAAGAGGAAGAGAAGGGATAGGCTTTTGAAGCATAATTGCTCTAAAGGAAAACATGGGTGAGCTTGTTATTGTACAGATAAAACTATATCTAGCTGCTCATTAGAAATTTGAACTTTTCTTTTCATTACTCTGTTCGGATAATTGAATATAAAAATAAAAAAGTACTGTAGTTCAGCCACAGGAAAACAGTTAAAAAGAGGAGACTCGTATTTGGACCAAAGTTTATGCTAGCACCAATAATGGGGCAACTTTGACTGAATGTCAAGTGCTTTGTGAGTTGTGGGATCGTGTTTCTAAGAGAGATCTAGGTTAGTTTGGAAGCATAAAATGTATTGGCACTTGGCAGTGACCTTTTTTTGGAGACCACACATCGCTTCAAGGATTGTTCTTTTAATGTTTATATAGATGCATTTGGATGCAAGAGTGCAGGTGACTATGGTCAGTAGAATTTTAAGGTTTTGGGAATATGAGAGTATTTATGGTTACTTGAATGTTCATAATTCGTGGTAAAATGTGAGGACAATATTTGTTGAAGAAGAGAAATTACATAGGTTTATCTCATTCAAAAGTTCTACATGTCACATTAAAAGATTTAATGATTATTGACTAAAGATAAAGATACATTAACAAAGCAAAACTTAAATTTGAAAAGTTTCCAGTTTTACTCTTTTGGTTAACATCTAACACATCACCCTTGTGCCTTTATGTATATATTCTTTAATTTCTCATTCTTTTCTAAGTTCTTTCGTATAAAGTTTAAAATTTAGGAGCCAGCTTGTTTCTTGCTCTAAAATCTGCAATCAAATGCACTATAAATGAACACAGAATTAAATTTTTTACTATGGTTATTATATTTTTTTATATTTAAATTTCTGTATAAAATGTTATATACATTAAGAATCCTTATACCATGTTAGAAATCTGGCATGATAGATCTCTAATTATGGGAAAGGAATGCACTTCGTTCATTATATTTAACCTGTTCGGTTCTTAATTTTCTTATTTATAGTGGGAAGTGTTGCCATTGTATTTCCACATAGCTTACTCTCTATTCTGTTTCTTTCTTTGACAGTCGACTGAGAAAGTCCTCATTCTGGAGTATATGGATGGAATACGCTTGAATGACACTGAATCACTGGACGCTTTTGGTGTAAACAAACAAAAGATTGTCGAAGAAATAACTCGTGCTTATGCCCACCAAATATATATTGATGGATTTTTTAATGGTGACCCTCATCCTGGTACTTTCTCTCCCTTGTATCTCTTTCAAAATTAGTCAGAACATTATTGTTATTTCAGATTGTTATTTATGATATGCTACATGCTCAAGAATTGATGGGTTCTGCTTGCCAAATTCTGAGTTCTTTATTGCAGGAAATTTCCTTGTGAGCAAGGAACCCCCACATCGTCCAGTTTTGCTCGACTTTGGGCTTACAAAGGAACTATCAACGCCTATTAAACAAGCTCTGGCAAAAATGTTTTTGGCATCTTGTGAGGTTTGTCAATATTGTAAACCCATTTATTGGTACACATATATCTGTAGATGAATGGGCTTGATTATTGAATCTATTGATTTCACGAGAATATAAATTTTAATGTGTAGCTGGTTGCTCTGTCGCAAGAGTCATTTCGTGGTTCTTTATCTTCTTTTATTCCTTATTCAGTTATTTACTAACCAAAATTTCAATTTCTTGCGTAGTTCTGCTTGTTCCAAATAAATTTCTAGTATGAGCTTGTTATGTCTTCCCATCATTCTCAGTCTATGGGAAATATGTAGTAAATTTAATTGGTGAACACCAATAATCATTGCTAGTGACAAAATTAAGAGTATTGTTTAACCAAAACTGATAACTTTATCTGTTTTGCCAATATTTCTTCCATCACTTAAGAAGTTCCAAATCTAAAAATGGATTAACATAAAGGGTTTAAGGGAGTACTAAACAAATCAAGAGTATTTTGTATACACTACTGATAATTTGATCATTTTTCCAATATCTCTGCAATAACTATTCTTAAATTACAGGTACTGATTATCTTTTCAGTTGAGGGTTTTTTTTTTTGAGAGTTTGAAGTTTTATTACAGTAAAATTCAATGAGTTTAACTTTGATATGATGTAGGCGTTTGGATTCTAGTTGTAACAGTAGTGAATAATCTATTGCTTTTGCATTTGAAATATTTATGATGCTTTTGTCACAGGGGGACTACGTGGCCCTTTTATCTGCCCTGTCAGAAATGGGACTTCGGTTGCGCCTGGATGCGCCAGAGCAAGCTATGGAGGTTGCAACTATATTCTTCCGTAATTCAACTCAAGCAAATGAAGCTCAAGTGAGTGTTTATTTTTTGGTTTTCAATCCTTTTTCTATTCTTTTTTTGGCTTGATTAAGATGGAGCATATCATAGATTAAATAGAAGAGTCAACAATAGAAATCAGTCTTCGGGTACTAATGCCCCTACAATCCATATCAAGAAAAAATAAAATTGACACAGGTGGGTTAACATAACAGGTAAAAGAAGAGGACTCCTGATTAGCACTGGTCTTTGCCAAAAAGTCAATACGTCCTACCTTTTACTGATTTTATTTTTTCAATTTTCCTTTTAAGGAAAGCATGAAATCGATGGCGGAGCAGAGAATGAAAAATATGAAGGTGATACAGGAAAAGATGAAGCTCAATCAAAAAGAAGTTAAACGCTTCAATCCTGTAAGTTATTGTTTCTATGATGTGTTTTTGGGTATTTAATCCATGTTTAATATCATAACATACTTCATTCCAGGTTGATGCATTTCCTGGTGATATTGTGATATTTACAAGGGTCCTTAATCTTCTAAGAGGTTTGTTATAGAAACATCTGTTGATTACATCATTGCGTTAAAGAAAAAAAATTGTATATCTTTAATCTCTTCATTGACATGAATCTAGGGCTGTCTTCAACAATGAATGCTCGCATTGTCTATATGGACATCATGAGACCATTTGCGGAATCAGTTTTACAAGGGTGATTTATCTCTTATATCTCAGTGTGCCATTATTATTTTCTTTCCTATTTACCTTCTTGAACTGTGAATTCATCTTCCAGATGTATTAACAAGGGACTAGCAGTCACTCCACAGTGGATCCACGACACACCTATCCATTCCAGTGCAGAAGCCAAACTGAGACAGCTATTAGTTGAATTGGGGAAAGATGATAAAATACTTGGAATTCAGGTGCGCAACTACAGTAATTATTTTTATGATAGCATAGTAATCTGAATAGTTTCTTCAACATTACGTAGAACTTTGTAAATGCGTTATATGGCTTGTCTTATTTGTCTTAATTACATTCTACTTAGTTGTTAGTTTTAATGTCTGTGAATGTTACATTAGTTGGAAGCATGTTGTTTGACATATGGTTGTATTGAAGAAACTTTCTTCCTTCTTTATTTTGATTCCTATGATTTATCTTACTGCAGAAGATGAAATCTAACTAAAATACTTGTATTTACTGACATTCTTATTTCAATAAAATGAAATGACTACTAAATTTGGTCATTTATTTTTTCCAAATTTATTTTTCATTTTGATCAATTTCAATAATGGTTTTTTTTTAGGTATGTGCCTATAAAGATGGAAAGGTTGTAATTGATACTGCTGCTGGAGTGCTTGGTAAATACGATCCTCGTCCGGTTCAGCCTGATAGCCTTTTCCCTGTATTTTCTGCAACAAAGGGCATCACAGCAGGAATGTTACATTGGCTGGTTGATAATGGGTAAGTTATCATGATTACATAGTTTAACATGTTGCTTAGTTTGTGCAATTCTGTGAAAAATGTTCATCTGAATAATTCTTTTTGCTTCTATGCATCTTTTCCCTAGACACCTGCCATGTTCTACATGTTATACAATACACACGACTTGTGCCCGAGTATGTTAGCTAGAATGCTCTATGTTCTGCATCATTGACCATTCGTATATGACTCATGTTGCAGATGTAACACGAGAATAAGTTCTCTCTATATATGTTGATGTGAACTTAAATGTCATGCTTTGTCATAGGCAATGTATTTGATGTGGCCCAAAATCTGGTTGGATGCAGAAGGCTTTATATTTTTGGTGGATGCATTGAATGGTTGTATTGCTATTGATTGATCCATTGATTTGGTTAGTTTATGAACTGTAAAGAGTTGTACCCATTTACCAAGTCAAATCAAGATAGCAAGAGTATTTTAAATAATTAATGCATCAGAGAACTACTTGTGAAGATTATGAATATATGTGGTGGGTTTTTTTTCTTTTTTTTTTCTTTTCCAATTTTTAAGTTAACGAAGTCATATTATTTGTTAGCTTACAGACAAGCATCAACCATGGGTGTGATGTTGCGAAACAAATATCACTTTGGTTTCTGATACCGGGAGAAAGAGAAGAAACATGGGTCTCTACAAACTATTTTGAGTAGTCCAATTTATTTGTTATGTAGTTTATTGTAATAAGCGGCCCATGAGCTTATTTAATTAAGCCTCTAGTAAATTAGGGTTAAGTAGTAGCGAGCCCATAGCCCATTAGGGTTTACTTGCTCACCAAGTGTTGCTAAGCCTATATATATGGCTCTAATTCTATTGTAATGGGAATATATGATATGATGAATTAGTTAATACTATATAGAGTGGATTCTCTATTTGCTATTCTCTGTGCGCTTGCTTGAGATAGTATTCTGTATCCTTGGCCTGGCCTCCAAGGTGGTGATTTCAGCTATCCATTACCATAGTGAGGTTTTTAACCTCGCCATAATCGGTTCTATCCTTCAACAAACCATAGTGGGGTCTTTGATCTCGCCAACATCGGTTTCATCAGTTGTTCTTCGGAAGAATGCTACTATTAGATCACATCTACAGTGGTTAATTGTTCTTGAAGAAGAAAGAAGATGAAAGTGAAGTGAAGAAACTCAACCAAAAATCTACATCAAGGACACGTGTGAGAGACAATCTACAACTTTGTCTAAAAGTGTAGTTACATGGTTGCCATCCGTGCACCATTAAATTACCAACATTTTAAAGTTAAAGAAATTGTTACAATAAAGGCAAAAATGCAATAAAAAACTAGAGATTACCAAAAAATATTCACTTAGAATCCATCATTCTCTCTAGAGTAGAGATATGTAATAGTTTAACACTAAATAAGTTAGATTAAGAACATTACCATCAAAATAAGTCAGATTATGAACATTTCTCGTAGTAGCATTCAACAAAGATAGATACAGTACGTCATAATTTACCCCCAAAAGTTTAGCATATGAAAAAGTAGCACACTGGTATCTGACATGAAGTAGTGGTTTATGCACAAGCAAAAGCTTGATATAGCACATAATCATACCATGGCTGCAATACCGCATTCTTCCTTCCGCCATCATCTTCAACACCTTTGCCGAGTCATCCTTAAGATTATAAGAGATGATTTTCCCTGGCATTGATAACACAATCTTCTTTTTAATCAGGAACTATTGACAAAATATTACATCTACCTCTAGTAATGCTGAGGAATCAAAATAACAAGCAAAAATAAACCCTGTTGGAAGCATGTAATGGGCACACAATAATTTCAGTCAAACAATACAATCCTATTGATGAAATAGAACAAAAACAAGTAAGCTTTTCCATTGAAATTTCTCTCAAGTGTTACTACACTTTCTTCTCTTTTTCTCTAAGATTTTTTAAGCTCTCACTCTCTCTCTCACAACTTCTGTTTGTCCATCAGTCTGAGGATGACTCGTGGAATTGAATTGTAGTTGAGTTTCCATCTTTCATCAAAGGGTTCTCCAGAAATGAATCATAAACTTCAAGTCTCGATCTGATGTGATGGTCTTGGGAATTCCATGTAGACGTTCTTGCGATCTATCACCAAAGCTATACTGTCGAGCCTTAGAGCTTGAAAGGAAGCTTAAAGATGGATTTTTTTTCTCATGTAAGATTATCTCTCTAAAATATAACACGGCTATATGCGATGCATTATTTGTCTTTTGACATGGTATAAAATGAGACATCTTAGAGAAAAGATCAACAGTAACGATCACTGAATCCTTGGTAATCCTACCAGAAAATCCATTTAATACTACTTGTAAAAGCTATTTCCCTATGATCCTTAGGCAATGGAATCTCAGGCTAAACCATTGCATCTTCAGCATCGGGAGAGGAGAAGGTGAAGAATTCAGACTCATCTCAAGGAAATGGCATTCTCCCCCAAAGAAAAGGCCCCAAAGGGTGGACGCAATCTGTGCAGTGGTAGCCCCCTATAATCCTACCACTAGGGTGTATCAACATTAAGGCAATATAACTCCAGAGTTCTCAATCTTCGAGCTGGCCTATATATTTTCTAAGATTCGCTGTATTTTAATCAGCTGTTCTTTTTTGTCAACGCTAATAAGGTATGCGAATTGGTTCATTGCTAAACGAAGGTTACGTCACTATGCGAGGTTGCTAAATGAAGGTTACGTCAGTATGCTGGGTCGTGATGTAAGGTTCTCGTAAAAATGGTTTACCGAATGAGGAAATGAGGAAAGAGAGAATTCCTCCCTATAATACGAAATTCTTTAGCATTACGAAATTCTCATCCTTCGGATTTGACGCGACAAAAGGCTGGTACGTCGGTAGCTGCGAATTTACAGGGGTCACCATATGCTGTTTTAAACAACGAGGAGGTCAACTTGGTCGAAGAAATTGAAGAGGGGGAAACAAGTACAAGTAAGATTTTCTATTGAAATTTCTGTCAAGTGTTACTACAGTTTCTTCTCTTGTTCTTTAAGCTTTTCTAAGGTCTCACTCACTATTCTCTTGCTCTCTCTATATGCTCTACGGAGCTCTCTCACAAATCATCACGACACATTCATAACTTTACAACTCAATGATACACCACCATATATATATATAGACTTATCATGGCGGTGTGCATGGCGCAGATTGCATATGCTTCATCACTAAGCATTTCCAGTTGCCAAATTCAATTTGGCTTTCTCCTCTTCCTTCTCCTTACCGTCATGACAGTTGATTTGCTTGTCTTGTTGACTTGTCTTTCATTGCTGGCTCATCTTTGTCTTGCCGACTTGGCTACAAGTTGCTTCTAGCCATTTGCTTGAATTTTACTTCATCTTCCACCTCATGCTTCAGCATGTGTATGAGAAGGGTTTGCCTCCTACCACTCCTCCTCAAACCCGATTCATTATGCCAAGCTTGTTTCCATTTCTTTTCACTAACTGCTTCTTCAAACGTGACTAGATTATACTTTGCATGCATGTCAGCAGAGTAATGTATAGTCACCTATGGTTTCAACTGGTTCAGTGGATTGATAGATATCATCAAGTCTTCGCATCCTTCTTGATGCTCCCCCTGAAGAACTGCTGCTTGGGGAAGTTGCTGTTGGACTTGGTGGAGTAGGACTTTGTGGAGGACTTTGGTCATCATCTTCATTATCATCTACAGCTCCCGTGTCTTCATTTTCTGCATTATCACCATCTTCAAAAAATACGCATGTAGCACTCTTTTCTTCGTCGTCCATTTTCAGTAGTCGACTTCATCAAACTCTACATATCTCGAGACCATGAATTTCTCCAAATTAGGAATATATGGCCTGTAGCCTTTTGTTCTTGTATCATAGCGAGCAAAGATATATTTTTCACCTCTGTCATCCAACTTCTTTCTCAACTGCTCAGGAACATGTGCTTATACAAT
>JAYMTT010000832.1:0-11283 GCA_036898025.1 Hypseocharis bilobata
AAGGTAAAATTCACTTGTAAAAAATTAATAATTGTTTCTTGCATACATATTTAGACAATAAATTTCATTTCAAGTTTGTTTAATTTAGCATACACAAATAATAAAATAAATAAAAATACATAATTTTAAATATTCTTATTATAATTTATTTTTTATTTTAGTTTTTCCACCGCAAATAGATATCGAGAGTTTTTGAGATAATTGAACACAAGTTGAGAAGTCAATTATCAACCAATCTATGATCAAAGATACTCTTGTTGTTAATTGTATGTACATGTTGAGATTCTTCTTTTGTTCAAAATATATTATTGCATAGAAAAAAAAAGTGACTTTAATTAGGTTGGTAAATTAGTAGGGAATTTCCTTAACCTATGCTAACATGATTTTTTTTAACTTATCACAACTATATTAGACGGCTAAGTGCTAAAATAAATACATACTAAATTGCTAATTTTTCATTAGCATCCAAATCTTACGTTAACCATCTTCCAAAAATTTCAAAACACGTGCGAGGACTTGTGGGATCTTCCTGCTCACGTGCAGACATTTGTGATAAAAATAAACAAATCTGATGTAAGCTCCTTTAACTCCAAGCAGTCCACGTCATTTCTCCACGTGGCGCGATAAGAATACCATCCAATTAGCAATCACAGTCGACTCTTTTTTTTTCTTCAGTGATAATCAAAACTATAATTCTTTAAACTGTTGCTAGATTGATGGGTTTTTAGATTTATGTCGTTAAAAAACACAAATGTACATTTATTAATAAAACGTATGCATATACAGATAATATTCGTAGACACTGATCAAGCGACTAAAGTTAAAGGTACTTTAAAAATTTATCATTATATAGATAATATTTTAGCCTTCACAAATAGCAATAATTATAAATCCTGTATACGCAAAATGAATAAACACAAGAAAACAATAATATCCACATAAGCTAATGTCAAAATCACTAATATTCTTTTGCCACACATCACACACAAATCCAAAATCCAAATTAACAAGTCATTGAACCAATAAGCAGCTAATATAGAATGTATTTGCTCAAATAATTGAAGTCAATTTTTGTTTCTTGTTCGTGGGACATTGATGTCTTACTGTATATGGTGTAATCTAAAATAAAAGGTCTCTCTCTACGAAATTAAATTGGAATTTTTAATAATAATAATAGCATAAAATTATAAACCAGAATACCATCAGCCCACAATGACCCAAGGAAAAAAAAAATTCTGCAGAGAATATATAACAGTGGCAGACATGGATCTGATCTTATCTACATGGAAAAATAAACGAGAGAAGACGTTTACTCAGAGTCAATACCTTTTGGAAAGTTGAGACAAATCCACAATCATACAAAAGAAAAATTGTTCAGTTGATGATAAAACACTTATTGGTAGGCCATAGAATCAGACACCAAACGACTGTCCATGCACCTGTCTACAAGAGAAATTAAACCTTATCCTTGGATAAGAAAAAAGCCTAATACACAAGAGAGTGAGAGAGAGAGACCTATAACTACTACGTTGAAACTGCATTGCTTGTCTAATTTGTTACATGTACAACTTCTGTTTGTCCTGGAGGTGTAGGAAAAATCAACTAGATTCCTAACACACTAGTCTTCTGCTCTACAAATGTTGCACCTTACAACAGGTTAAAGTTCAAATGCTAGAAACAAATTTACCAAATTATCTAAGCTCCTGCACATTCCCGTGACTAAGTACTGGTTTCCCATAAGGCTTCCAAAATTCCAGAGCAAAGGTTTCTAAAGCTTCTGTATATTATCCCTCTTTCACTCTGTTCCTAATCCGTACCAGGCAGTAGGCACCAGCACAACTAACCAACCAGCATCAATCCTTCACAAGTTACCGACTCAGGCTACTTAAAATGGTTTCCATTCCATATATATCGTCACTAAAAGAATATCAACTAGGGAAACCTGAAAAACCATGCTTTCTACACTACACATTCAAGGACATCTTGCATGATAAACTCCTAATATTACTCAACATTCAAATCAAAATTAAACATCAAGATAAAACCACCCTAAAAAATCATTACAAAAATTCTTGAATTGCACAGAAACAGACGCAACAAACATCAATTTTTGTAAATAAACTAGTGATGAATACTTTGGAGATGGCCATTAGACAACAACTGAGAAGGATGGCAAACTAGCAATAATTGAGTATATAACTGTCAATTGTAACTTGATTTAATCGCTTCTAGTTCAATCCTGATTCCTAATATCACATAGGATTTCATCCAAAAAAACATTTCCAGCCTCAAACATTTATAGACCTGCCTCCCATGTCCACATGGCCATTAGAACACAAGCTAGAAACAATCAACTTTAAAACTGTTAATTGTAACTTTGACTTAAAACCTTCTAAAACACATCCAGACTTGTATTATCACATTGGAACTCTAGCCTCAAATGTTATAAATTTAACCTCCTATGTCCTCAAAGCAATTCCACTAAAGTATTTAGATCTCTCAAAACTCAAAATTACTCCTCTAAATTTCCCCATAGTTTAATTTGGCCATCAACCAATCCCTACATCCAAGGAGCTTCAGACACAAAGAAGCAGTACAACTCATCCAAACCAAAAGTCAATAAGATGTCCTATACTATAACCGCATTCAAATGTACATACACTGATATAAAAGTAAAAGAAATTCACAAAACAAATTTTTAAATAAGTGACTTCATAAGATAATCCCCTTGTTTCGCTAGTACATCTTGACAAAGGCATAAGGTTCTAACATGAAGGTATCACTTAACATCCCAAACTAATTATGTCTCAAATCTATACAATTCATAGATACAAGACTAACACCAAGTTGAAGGAAACAATATTGAAACCAAATAACTCAAAACAGCAAATGAGGAGCTTGGCAAGATCCCAAGTTTAAATAAAATAAGTTATAACAACATGAGACTATCATCTAAAAACAAATAAAATATTAATTACAGTTGGGAAACAATTTTTCTAGCAAACAACCCAAAGTTCCAAGAAACTGAAATGACTATAACCAACTATCCTATAGTAAAACATAAATTCGGAAGGATTCTCTCAACTTCTAGCCACATGAATAGGAACATATTTTAAACCAAATGACGAGCAATCACAATGACTGAACTATTTTAACATGCCATTAGGCGTGTGTCGCAAGTGCTACAAGTAAAACAGCTACTTGAGTAAACTGAAAACTAACAAAAATGGCACCCAAAAATATTAACTCACCAAGTGCAGAAATGAGGGAACAGCTATAGACCAAGATCCACAAAATGCATGCCATAAAAGAATTTCAACTTAAAGCAATAGTAGAATACTTGTCATCTTCCAAGAAAACCAGTTCCACTAACCACAAAAAATCTCAAATTCAAAACATAAGGTAGTGACTTTTAAAAGTCTGAATTCTATCAAAATTAAAATACTTTAAGGGAAACAAAAAGATGTTCCATTTCCATCCTGAAACTAAAATTTGAAACTCTTCCAATACATCTAATAAAGGAAAAAGTGGAGCACCATCAATCTCCCTTCCTTCTGAAAGAGCATCCCTCAGTGAGCCTTGCACGACCACCAGTTGGCTGACACAAGACTGTCTGGCAGTTACCGCAAACCACAACAGTTTGAGAGTGGCTAAAAACAGTGGTACTGCATTTCAAAACACAAAGAACAAGATTAGCATCCACAGACATTTTGCAAACTCTAGCAATGCATGAATAAAACAAGAAAACTAACAAATTCATGACTTACATGTTGAAGCAGCCTTGGCATTTCACATCCTTTAGTAACAAAAAGGAAACACGAAAAAAACACAAATTAGCGCAAAACAATCCCATCGAAACAACTAACATCACATGACCTAAGAAATTTCATAATGCCATGTTTTCTTAACAAGAAAAAACTTGAATATACAAGCTAAACAATCATAGAAAATACTAAGCAGCCAAAGAAAAAAGGTTATCACCATGAAGAATGAATTTGGGGACTGAACAAGACGCTTGAGCTTGTGCTTCCTCTTCTCAAGCTCCGCAGGAGGATTCAGCAAATCAACATCGTTTGGGAGAACCTAACATCATCCAACAAACAAAACGACCATTTAGAACACAAAACCCTAATGTTCATCAACCTAGCAGCTTGCAAAAGTTAAAACGGACCTAGATTTTCCATAAATTCAACAGCTCTCCTCACTCTTTTCCTTCAGTTTCTTACAAACCAAACAGAACATAATGATACCTTCGGATCATAATATAGATTTTCATAGCCAAAAACAAAAAAATGAAAATGAACTTCACGTTTCTCAGAAACCAAACAGAACATAAATAACGCAGCGAACAACAGAAACGAAAATGAATTTCAGGAAACAAAAAAAAAGAAAAAAAAGCATAGATCTGATAGCACAAACAGAAAATATAGCCGTAGAAAAAGGTAAAGAGAACTCACCATCTTGGAAGAAGCTGTTGAAGGCCAGAAACCCTAGAAAACCCTAGCAGACTTCACAGCGGAGGAGAAGGAGTGGGTTTCTAAATAGCGATGAATATATATAAAGCACAAATAGGAACCGACTGACCGTTGGATGGGAAAGGATTAGATCTTGACCCTTAAATTTATTTGCTTCGCGGTGTCTACTTAAGGACCCGAGCTGAGTCGGTTTGGTTTAGACTTTGGGTTCTTATTTAAGCCCAAATGTAAGCTTGGAAGAGCCAATCTTAAATCAAGCCCAAAACAATCTCAGGTTAAGATTTTGGGCTTCATACAAATATGGGCGGCCCAAAACTTCTCATCCTTCTCTTGAATCCATTAGAAAGAGCAGGTGACATTAAATTATACTCTTTTTTTCTTATTAATTTTTTAGTGTTTTTTTTTTAATAAATTTTTAGCAAGCTTCTGTATTTTAAAAATCGAATTTTATTGTTAAAAATTGATGTTTGAACGAAAAAAAAAAAGCAAAATCGATCGCCTCACCGACTTGATACTCGTTAACATTGATTTGAGACCCAATTTGGATTTTAAAACATTGGCATACTAATCAAATTTGTTAGACTATTTATTTTTCTACAACATATCAATCCCTATATTTACCATAAAGTAAGATATAAAAACAACCCTATAATCCCTTTCGATCAAATCCAAAACCACACTACTCAGTCTTCATTGAGACATCAAAGATGACCTGATCAAATGATTAATTGATTTATTAGATTTATTTACCTATATTATTTCAGACACAGATAATTTGCTAGAATGCCCTTCACTATCAAAATAGGGCATCAATTGTCCAACTAAATGCACAGAGGCTCAATTAAATTTATTTATAAAAAAAAATTAATTAAGTCAATGATTATGATATTTTAGTAGAAAAGGAAATGTTATGATCAATTGTAGTTGATCTAACTACATCAAACTCAAATCATTCGTACCACAAGTTTGCTTCATAGAACTAAAACCATGCCTGAGAACAATAAAAACAACCTCAACTGAATCACCAAAACCAAATACTATCATCTTGCAGAATCTCTGATGCAGAAAAGCCGAAAAAGGATATATTATAATTCTGAGGCATAACACTTCAGACATAAAATTTCCACTAAAAAGAATTACAAAATCGTATTTGAGTGATCTTATCCTCTATGCTTCTGTATCGTACAACAAAATGGGCTAATGCACATGCACTTGAAAGAGGCTTCAATCCACCACCAGTGATGGCGAAGCCAACTTTACCCTTTCAAGATACCCGACACCAGCAAATATTATCTGTAATATCACTGAAACAATCATATAATCTACTCAATTAGTAATCTTATTCTCGTAAGCAATCCCTTCAGGATACTGACCCTGACATCAGTTAACTAAATGGTAAGCCCTGTCAATCATGGAAGCAACCGATAAAGCTGCATAAACCCTTATTCCAGATCCAGACTCTTTTTCATGGATTCATAAACCATGTATGTAATGCTTGCAGATGGAACAACTTTGAGCATATTAGGGAATATTCCTTTGTAGAATCCCCTAAACCCTTCATTTTGAAAGGTTCTCCTAAATACATCTGCCATTCCCTTATAAGCAGCCTCTACATCAGTGCGCTGAGCTTGCATTCTGAAGACCAGAATCAAAATTAGGTTCAACGTAGAGAGGCCAAAATTAGCAGAAGTTGCTGGAGTGTAAAAACATAACAATCAAGTGATACAGCCACAATTTACCTTGTTCTCACAACCTGTAATGGGTAAACACATGTAGCTCCAAGAGCTCCAGAAATAGTCCCACATCCTAGTTGCACGAGCGGACCGGGATCTACCAGAAAGTTTAGAAGAAAAAGAAAAAAAGAAAGAACATAAATTTTCTTACATAGAACATATAGGCAAAATAAGTGAATAAAAGGTGCAAAAGACTTTAGCTACATACAAAATAGGGAAGACCTTACCAGAGTCTTGAAGAATGTACTTCTTGGACATCTCTTTCAAAGTTTCATACACAGTGAGATCAATACCTGCATAAGGGACAATCCCTAGAAGAGAGGGGAAAAGGCCCCTATAGAATGCCTTGGGTCCCTCGTGAACCAATATATCCCTCGACATCGCTCCAAGGTTAGGAACTTTCCCACCTTCAAAAGTTTGTAAACGCGTTTTTACAAGATCCATTGGGCAAATGGCAGTTTGTGCCACAGCACCTGCTAATCCGCCAGAAAAGAGACGCCCCATTGTGCCCACATCAGCCTTGCTTTCTCCCCCTTTAGCTTTCACAACAAAATCTTTGAGCAATTCGTAAGTATAAAACCTGATTGCACTTTCAGGTGCCACTTTCAGGACATTTAGTCCATTGCCTCGGAAAAATCCCAAGAATTTACCTTCTCTCCATATATCCTTTACAGCAGGCATGATCTGCGCTTCTTTCGTTTGTACTTGAAGAATAACCTTTAAACGATCAAGAGGAGCAGTTGCTGTACGAGATGCTGCTCCTGCAACTCCTCCTGCAATCAAATATCTGCTTGCATGGACATGTTTACTGATGCCCTCTGGGATAACCGTCTGTTCTCCAATATCAACGAGGCATATTCTTTCCAAGTAATGATAAATGTTCTCCATAGTAGCTTCATGAGGGTAGAGTAGAAGGAAGTCTCTCCATTCCTCGAATGTTATCACTCCATTGTTATCCTTATCCACACGCTCAACAAAATAGGCAAGCTCCTCATCATCAATTTCAATCCCTACAAAAGAGAGACTATTGTGGCTTATAGGATGAAAACAAACCGCTAAAGAAAAGGCAATGCCCGAAAAAACTTTCAATTGAGCTCACAAAAGAAATTTTACCAGAAAGATATGAGAAGTGAATTATAGTCTGTTAAATTTGAAGCCAAATAACCTGATTTTGAACTTTAACCTGGCTAATTGGAACAAGAGTAGAAACGATGTCTACTTTTGCCAAAAACATTACCATGTAATAACACAACTATTTGATTGGAAAATCTAATCATTAACAATAAATAAGAAAAAAAAAAGGCTGGAGCAACCCACACAATTTATTGTCTCAGACCGACAGCAACAACTACCTATATCCTGATATGCTTTACTTTCTAGTTACTACAAACAAGAGAGAGAGAGAGAGAGAGAGAGTGTGCTCTTTACAAGCAGTGATGATCAACAACAGCCGCCTAAAACTTGACATGCATTATTCTAAAAGGGTAGAAAAGTTGCTCCTGAGCTCTTAAATTCCACTTCTCTGTCTTTAGATATTGAAAGTGCTGCTTCTAATCACAGAATTTATTACGTGCATTCTAAGGAATGCATACATGAGCACCGAAGAATACAAATTTGATATATGTGACATGGTCCCCTAACTAGAGCCGTAAGTAATGTGGAAAAAACAATCCTTGACTAAATTTACCATAACAGCTTTTAATCACCCTTGGAATGGAGAAATTCAGAAGTGCCAAAACAAGTAAATCACAAATAAAATAATAATGAGTAAATGAAAATAGAATACAGATTTACCTGCCCTAAGAAGTGCATCATAAAGCTCCTCAGGCAAAATGCAACCATTATGCTCGACATCAATGGCTTGAAATATGCGGTAAAGCTCAAGCTCCTTATCATCCATGTAGCGCCGGAACTCTTGGTAATCCACACGCCCATCTTTATTAGCATCAACCACATCTAACAAATCTTTTGCATACTTGTACTCTGGTGGTATATTCAAAGCAGAAATCCCAGCCTCTATTTGCGCATAGTCCAAATACCCGACGCTTGCTTTGTCAAAGAAATTAAAGAGACTACGAATCCTTATCTCCCTCTCTTCCTTGGTCTCCCGCAGCGCCAACAGGACATGATCCATTGTCACCGGCCCCGTCTTCTTAACAGGATTGCATCCATTGGACCGGCGCTCCTCATTCTTCGGCTTTTCCACCATTCTACCAAAAATCTAAGCTCAACCCACTTCTTGCCCACACAATTAAGAAGCTTTCCAAGCTTCAACCAAATTGTTGAAGTTGTATATCAAAATGTGAGTACAATCAATACTGATTTTCAATCAATCTCTTAGTCTAATCAAAAATCCGAACACCAGGTCTCTACTTCAATCTTCCAGCAACCCAATCTATATAATTCACTGAATATCAACAAGTTTCTATGCAAAATAGATCCAAAATTCACCAAACAACTAGAGCAACGATGAATTTTGAAAAGCGATCAAACATGGAAAACGTGTATATATAGACAGTAACACGAACCCGAAGTGGATTTAGGTCAAAAAATGAGAATCCAATTCAACACGAAAACGACTGGAAAAAGGAAAAGTCCAAATAGCTTCGAGAATTGTTTACCGTGGAGAAAATTGACGATTTATCGAGCAATCCCCCACGTGCGGGGCAGCGGAGAATCAGGTCATCGCCGGCGAGGGTTTGGGCCGGGAAAAGGGGGGTCGCCGTCGACATCAGCGGTGGAGAAGGTGGCCATCGGAGGGAGAGAGAGGACGAGATTTTTTTTTTGTGTTCCTCAGAATGTGATTGTAATCAATCGGACAGTGTGCGACACAAAAAGGAAGAAAGGTAGCAGCAGGAGGATATATTATTATTTTTTTTAATTTTTAATTTTTGTTATTTATTTTTATATTTATATTCGCTGTTTTAAATTTTATTTTTGTGATTTTTTTAAATTTCTTTAATGAGAATATTCGTTGGTGTTTGTTGTAGGCTTGTAGCGTGATTTTTGCGCCAGTTATAAGATTCCAGCACAGCACCACCATTGCCAATTTCAATTCGGAAAACGGACGAGTTGTCCGAGTTGACTCGGAATTTAGCAGCAAAGATTGTGGCCCGATGGACGGCCCAATTTTAAAGACCATTTGAGGCCCAAACCAAAGCTTTGAACCATGAGATCATCCAAATCTCTTGGCTAAGATTCTTCAAAATTGATTATGGTGATTTTGGTCAAAACTGATTCTTGATAATGTGATTATAATCACTTTTAATCTGTAATTAAAATTATTTCTGAAATTACCAAAAACATAACAACAAATTATAATCAGTTTTGACCTGATTATAATCTAAACCAAACACCCTCTAAAACTAAAACTTTATGAAATTGAAGATCACCAAAGCATCAAGAACTTGACATAATTTACATAAATAAGCAAAAGATTAAGAGATAAAGACAATTCAAAACTGAATTGTACATAGCTGAAGTACGTTACAAATTTGAAAACACGAGATTGTTTAATGGGATTATCGTACCACATCATTATGTTTATATGATAGGACCTGCAAATTAATGCATTACATTTGACAACTTATGGGCCGGGAATGAGTGATATATACATACATACACACACAAAGATACATGTAAATGCACAAATGAAGCACAGTAATGTATTGGTTCATGAGTTCTACAACAACAATCACAATATAAGCTGATTCCTTGCCTCCTCAAATGCTTCCTTAGCTGCTCGCTGCTCCTCTTCCCTCTTTCGGCAAAGTCTGAGATCTTCATCTAAAGCCTGCAAATCTCTCTCACATTCCATCTTAGCTTTAGAAGTCTCGTCCATGCGAGTTTTGAGCTTCGAGATCTCCATTTCGGAGCATGACAATTGCTTCTCAATTTGAAAAAGCATTTTCTTCAGACGAGAAGCCTCTTCACACAGCAGTGAGTGGCGTTCGCAAGAGGCTTTAAAACAATTCATTGCTTCAGACTGATCGCGAGAAACATCACGGAATCTAGCTTTCTCACGATTATATCGGTCAATGAGGTCTTGAGAAGAGGGTTCACTGCTGATGGGCAACTCGATTTGTCCAAGTACTGATGCACAGTGGATGAATTCCTTCACTCTCTCACGAAAATACCTATTGTCAGCAGATAGATGCTCCAAAGCATCTAAAATTGGATTTGCCACGAGTTCCATGTGCTTGTGATCACGTGGATCCATAGATTTAAGAAGAGTGAGAAGATTGCTCCGGAAAGACCTCACTGCTTGCTGCTCCACCGAAAGCTCCCCACGTACAATTGTTACCTGAACATCCTTAACAGGAGTTTCCGAGCTGTGTTTTTCATGTTTGTTAGATCGACTATGTGGCAGGACAATTGAGCCTGAAGTATCAAATGCCTTTGTATCGTCGGGGATTGTGATGGCATTGAAAGAAGGGAAAACGCCTATAAAAATGTCAAATTGAGTCACTATCCGAGGCACAAAAGAACAGGAAGAGAAAAGACAATAAATCAAAACAATAATCTACCGCAGAAAAAAGGCTTTGGTGGTGGAACTATCACGCCTTTTAGAGGAGGGAATACAAGCCGGCCTAACCAACCCTTAACATGAAAGCCGAAGATTTCATGGATAAGGAAGATAAGATCTGTCAAAAAGTAAAAACACAGTAAGAGGAATATTGCAACACACACTTGCGCAAATGAATAGAAGAAATAAATTATGAGTAATATTAAGACACACACTTGCGCATATGAAAATACCTCCGGTAATAGTATCCTTAATAACAGAAATCTGCCCGGAGAACTCCAACTTTTGGCAAAAAATCTCAGTCTCGGATACACAGGAAGCTCGGAATGCTTTATCCATAGAGGAAACACGTGATTCAGTGTTCTGGACAGGCGCAACTGAATAACAGGAATTATCATTTTCAGAGACCGCAACTTTTGATTGACTATGATTTGCTGTTGGAGTCAAAGTCCCAGATGGTTCATTGTGTTCACTGCTCTCTGTTACTTCTGCTGAGGGTAACTTTATGCCCGTCATGGATAAATCCATCCTCAACCTTTGCGAATACTCA
>JAYMTT010000833.1:0-11282 GCA_036898025.1 Hypseocharis bilobata
CGCAGTGAGCTTCATTGCACGGTCGGAGCATGCTGCGAGCTCCACCAACTTCTAACCTCCATCTCCAGTCATCCCACCAGCTTCGATCTCCCCAATTTCTGTCTCTCCGTGGCCTGAAAAAGGAAGTATCAACCGTGCATGAACCAACGGCGACGCCACCAGCTCGAGGAGCTCCAGCCATCCACGCCACCGTCCAAGCTTCGATCTGGATGGGTAGGAGATTTTACGAGCCGATTCGACCATCTCAACCCCTTCATTGTGAAAATCCACTTCGATCCCCTCTTGATTCGACCCCTGGCAGTGGAAAAGGGCCTCGCCGGAGTTCATCAGCTTGCTGGAATCTGCAGTGGTTCCATTTTGCTCCTTGTTGGACCGAGTTGACTCGGTCAACAGGTAATTAATCAATTAATTTAATTTCTTTTATTGTTTTTCTTTTGATTCATCTTTATGCCTCCTGTCTAGTCATATATAGTTTTAGTTAGTTTTCCCAAATCTGTCTGTAAGTTAGTTTTGTCAATTTATTTATCTTGTGTTGCATGCTACTGCTCTTCCATTCTCAGTTGGGATATTTATTATGCAAAAGGTGTGTTGGTTTGGGCTTTTTTGGCATATGTTTAGTCTAGAATCTGTTTTAGTAATTGGTAACATACTTTGTTAATTTTTGCAATTTATGTTTGAAATTTTGAGATTTAGGTAAGAAATTTTGGGTATTTTGAATTTTTTTTTTGTAAGAGCATGTATAAATCAACATCACAATTTTGATTTCCTATTTTTCTTATGAATATCTGTTTGTTTTATTTTTAATAAAAAGGATGGAAATGTTATCGGAACTAAGTTACAGTTTGTGGAGCTAGTTCAGTGCTAAATGGAGAACCCAGTATTAAGAACTTCCAGTTTACTATTTTTCCTGCATTTTCTTAGCAACCAAATGGAGGAGTAGATCTGTATCAGTTTTTTTTTTATTTTAAATTTTGATATGCAGTCAAATAATATGCATAAATGTGATGTTTTTCTTGAATCAATTGGTAGATAATGTGAACTTAAATTGCTTGGTTAGATCTCATGTCTGTAATGTAGCTATTTATTTGACTTTGCAGTTCCTTTTTCTTTTCTCTTTAGTCTTAGTTCAAATTGTAGACTTGCCCCTTCTTTTCTTTTTTGATAAAGTTGAAGGAATATTTGGGTCTTCTTGGTCTCTGAGTTTATAGGTACAGTAGAAAGATGAAATGCTACTTTTCGGGTGGAATACTAAAAAAAGGGTACCAATGAAATTTAGTTATTCAGCTTCTTGAGATGGTAGGAGTATGTCGAAAAGGATTTTTGCTGCAAAAAAATCTAATACATTTGCCAATGTAATACCAATTACTGAAGAATTTGAAACAGCAATCTGCACTTTCAGTGGTTTCCAAGCATGGAGGTTCAGTTTTTTGTGCAATAAACTAACTTCTGTGAGGTACTATATAGCATAACCACCACTCCTTGGCTAGTGGAGATTATGACTTAAATTGCTGTTGTGTTGTGGTGGTCTTGGTGGATACTGCTACTGTTGTTGCTGTAGGAGTAGCTTTTTCTTTCTCTAAATTTTCATTCAATTGAACCTAACTGGAAGCTTCCATATGTTGTATTGGAAATGAAAGGTCACTTTAAATGCATTTTTTTCTTCAGTAAACAAAGAACCTTGAGCTAGCTAGATATATTTTTACAAATGTGCACAAGCATGGACACTTTTAGCTATAAAATTTGTTTGTATACTTTTTGTGTATGAATGCATACGTATATGTGTGGCGTTAGTGTAGTCATGTGGTACACTTCTCTCTCTAGTGGATTGCAACTGACCCGCTAGAAATGGAGCTTATCCATGCGCTAATCCTTGCCTTCTATGTGTTACTAGTTGAGCTTTGTTTGGCATATTGGACTTATCAAATTCTAATGAATACTTTTCTATTTGCCATTTATGTATATAGTGAAGGATCCTCTCCGTGCATCCGCATAGAAGTTATTGGTAGACACAGATAGTTCGTGGGGGTTTGTGTAAAGGAAATATTGTACTACTATGGGGCGTCTAAAGCTGCAATCTGGAATAAACTCAATCGAGGAAGAACCGGAAGACTTCGAGTCATCCTCTTCTAACAAAGGTACTTTAGCATGCATGATCAATTCAGAAATTGGTGCAGTGTTGGCAGTCATGAGACGAAATGTAAGGTGGGGAGGTCGATATATGTCAGGTGATGATCAGCTAGAGCACTCTCTTATTCAATCTTTGAAGGCATTACGAAAGCAAATCTTTTCATGGCAGCATCAGTGGAATACCATTAACCCTGCTGTGTATCTCCAACCATTTCTAGATGTGATCCGATCAGATGAAACTGGTGCCCCTATCACTGGTGTTGCATTGTCCTCTGTTTACAATATTTTAACTCTTGATGTCATAGATCAGAATGCCGTTAACGTTGAGGATGCAATGCACTTGGTAGTTGATGCTGTGACTAGCTGCAGGTTTGAGGTGACTGATCCCGCATCAGAAGAAGTTGTACTGATGAAAATACTTCAGGTTCTTTTGGCTTGCATGAAAAGTAAAGCATCAGTTATGCTTAGCAATCAGCATGTTTGCACCATAGTGAATACTTGTTTCCGTATAGTTCATCAAGCCGGAAGTAAAGGTGAATTGTTACAGCGGATAGCTCGCCACACAATGCATGAACTTGTCCGGTGTATTTTCTCACATCTTCCAGATGTTGAAAACACTGAACGCGCATTGGTTAATGGAGGCAGTGCTGTCAGACAGGAGGTAAACATGCATGTAGTGTTTCCCTTCTTTGGCTGCAGTGTCTCATTTCTTAGACTTCTGTTGTTGCTGGGAATTCAAATAAAAGAATAGATGGTGAAGAACTTTTATTTTAAAACTGATACACCTAGTTATTTCTTAAGTTTTAATATTTAGTAATAGTGTGTCTGACTTGTAGTCCTATATTGAGGTGCTTATCTGGGGGGCTTGGGTGTGCTTAGCTAATAGAACTGAGTATCCTCGACTTTCCTTTTCTCTTCTCTGTATTACGGAATAATCAAACAGAGATTTATACAGTAGTTTTTTATTTGTAATCTTGGTAAATTAGGCTCTTTTTGGATCTTGGAAAAGTTGAAGGAAATTGGAAAGTAATTTCTGAAGCAATAGAAAACACTAAATTCTAAAGTCGTAATTTTTTCATCCTAGTTTAACAACCCTTAACTTTTGTAAGATCCAAACTAACATTAGAGGAAACTTATAGTGGTTTAGTGTTAGACCTTGCACCATGGATCATGGGTGTGCTGGAAACTGCAATTCTATGTGGTGCCCAAAAAAGTAGGCCATAGTCAAACTCTATCTAGATTTTTAGAAGTAAATAAAGTTCATGCATGATTAGGAACATTACATGTTTTATGGACTATGTTCCAAAGTTGATTAATTGGTTAAATGGCATAGGATGATGAACTATTGTGTCTGCTGCCTAGGCCAATAAGACCTTGGTATCTTTCTTTTTCATGAAGTTTAATCTTGTTTCTCTGCAGATGCTTGCACTCGATAATAATTATGCATTTGGGAGTAAGCAATTGGACAATGGTAATGGAAGCTCTGAATATGATGGTCAACCATCTTCTGGGACTCTTTCCAATGCTTCGACTGGTATGGTAGCAGCCGGGATGGATGATTATACAATGGGAGCTAGTGGGGGAAAGGAGGCTGCTCCATACGATTTGCGTCTCATGACTGAGCCATATGGAGTCCCTTGTATGGTGGAAATATTTCATTTCTTATGTTCTTTGCTAAATGTTGTTGAGCATATGGGTATGGGTCCTAGATCAAATACCATAGCATTTGATGAAGATGTCCCTCTTTTTGCTTTGGGTTTGATCAATTCAGCTATAGAATTAGGTGGCCCATCCATTCGTCGTCACCCAAGGTTATTAAGTATGATTCAGGATGAATTATTTCGGAACTTGATGCAATTTGGCTTGTCAATGAGTCCTCTTATTCTTTCAAAAGTCTCTAGCATTGTTCTCAACCTGTATCACCATCTGCGTACTGAACTCAAACTACAACTCGAGGCTTTCTTTTCCTGTGTGATTTTGAGGCTTGCGCAAAGTAAATATGGGTCTTCATACCAGCAGCAGGAGGTCGCCATGGAGGCACTTGTCGACTTCTGCAGGCAGAAGACTTTTATGGTGGAGATGTATGCCAACTTAGATTGTGACATTACTTGCAGCAATGTGTTTGAAGAGCTTGCTAATTTGTTGTCAAAGAGTGCATTTCCAGTGAATTGCCCTTTATCTGCAATGCATATTCTTGCTCTGGATGGACTGATTGCTGTTATTCAAGGGATGGCTGAGAGGATAGGCAATGGATCCCTTGGTTCAGAACAGTCTCCAGTGAATCTTGAGGAATATATCCCATTCTGGATGGTGAAGTGTGATAACTATAGTGATCCTAATCATTGGGTTCAGTTTGTCCGCAGGAGAAAGTACATCAAGAGAAGGTTGATGATTGGAGCAGATCATTTTAATCGTGATCCCAAGAAAGGGCTAGAGTTTCTCCAAGGAACGCATCTTTTGCCTGACAAACTTGACCCCCAAAGTGTGGCTTGCTTCTTCCGGTATACTGCTGGGTTAGATAAGAATCTTGTTGGAGATTTTCTGGGAAATCATGACGAGTTTTGTATTCAGGTTCTTCATGAATTTGCTGGGACCTTTGATTTTCAGGCCATGAGTGTAGATACTGCACTTCGGTTGTTCTTGGAAACTTTCCGTCTGCCTGGAGAATCACAAAAGATCCAAAGGGTGCTTGAAGCATTTTCAGAGAGATACTATGAACAATCTCCACAGATTCTAGCTAACAAGGATGCAGCTCTCTTGTTGTCCTATTCACTTATAATGCTCAATACAGACCAGCATAATGTACAAGTGAAGAAGAAAATGACAGAAGAGGATTTTATTCGGAATAATAGGCACATCAATGGGGGTGGTGATCTACCCAGAGAATTCTTGTCAGAGCTTTACCATTCAATTTGCAAGAATGAGATACGCACGACCCCAGAACAAGGTGCTGGTTTCCCTGAAATGAACCCAAGTCGCTGGATTGATCTGATGCACAAATCCAAGAAAACGGCTCCTTTCATCCTCTCTGATTCAAAAGCGTACCTTGATCATGATATGTTTGCTATAATGTCAGGTCCAACAATTGCTGCTATCTCTGTGGTATTTGATCATGCAGAACATGAAGATGTCTACCAAACATGTATTGATGGATTCTTAGCTGTTGCAAAGATTTCCGCATGCCATCATCTTGAAGATGTCCTTGATGATCTGGTTGTGTCTCTTTGTAAGTTTACAACCCTCTTGAATCTATCGTCCATGGTGGAACCTATACTAGCTCTTGGAGAAGATGCAAAAGCACAAATGGCTACAGTTACAGTCTTCACTATTGCAAATACATATGGTGATTATATTCGCACGGGTTGGAGAAATATTCTGGATTGCATCTTGAGATTACACAAGCTTGGTCTTCTTCCAGCTCGTGTGGCCAGTGATGCATCTGAAGGGTCTGAGCTTTCTTCTGACCCTGGGCCCGGGAAGCCTACATCAAGTTCTTCATCTCCAGCTCCTACACCACCCATAGGTACTCCTAGGAGATCCTCTGGATTAATGGGCAGGTTCAGTCAGCTTTTATCTCTCGATACAGAGGAGCCAAGATCACAACCTAGTGAAGAACAACTTGCTGCTCATCAACGCACCCTTCAGACAATTCAAAAGTGCCATATTGACAACATATTTACAGAAAGTAAGTTTCTACAAGCTGACTCTCTATTGCAGCTTGCAAGAGCACTTATTTGGGCTGCAGGGAGATCTCAGAAAGGGAATAGTTCTCCGGATGACGAAGATACTGCAGTTTTTTGTCTGGAGTTACTGATTGCAATTACCTTGAACAATCGAGACAGGATTGTGCTTCTTTGGCAGGGTGTTTATGATCACATAGCTAATATTGTTCAGTCAACTGTGATGCCTTGTGCTTTAGTTGAAAAAGCTGTGTTTGGACTCCTACGGATTTGTCACAGGCTGCTTCCTTATAAAGAAAACCTGGCTGATGATCTTTTGAAGTCGCTGCAACTTGTGTTGAAGCTTGATGCCCGAGTCGCTGATGCCTATTGTGAGCAAATCGCACAGGAAGTTAGTCGCCTTGTCAAAGCTAATGCCTCTCACATCAGATCCCAAATGGGGTGGCGCACCATTATAACCCTACTTTCCATCACAGCTCGGCCCCCAGAAGCGTCTGAAGCAGGATTTAATGCATTATTGTTCATTATGTCTAATGGAGCCCACTTGCTACCAGCCAACTATTCTCTCTGTGTTGATGCAGCAAGGCAGTTCGCAGAGTCTCGTGTTGGACAGGCAGAGCGGTCTCTTCAGGCACTGGATCTTATGGCAGGGTCTGTTGATTGTTTAGCAAGGTGGGTCCATGAGGCTAAGGAAGCAATGAAGGAGGAGGAAGCTGTAAAAATGTCTCAAGATATCGGGCAGATGTGGCTGAGGCTTGTGCAGGGAGTGAGAAAAGTTTGTTTGGACCAGAGAGAAGAAGTTAGATATAATGCCCTTCTAACATTGCAAAGGTGCCTGACTGGAGCGGAAGGAATTCACCTTCCTATTAACTTGTGGTTACAGTGTTTTGATCAGGTAATCTTCACGGTGCTTGATGACTTGATTGGAATCGCTCAAGGACACTCCCAGAAGGAATACCGAAACATGGAAGCTTCTCTTATTCTTGCCATGAAGATCCTGTTGAAAGTGTTTCTACAGTTGCTACCTGACCTCTCACAGTCAACATCGTTCTGCAAAGTATGGCAGGGCGGTCTAAGCCGAATGGAAGAATATATGAATTCTAAAGTAAGAGGGAAGAGAAGCGAAAAGTTGCAGGAGCTAGTCCCTGAGCTTCTGAAGAACACCTTGCTAGTGATGAAAACGAAGGGAGTGCTTGTGCAGAGGAGTGCCCTAGGTGAAGATAGCTTGTGGGAACTGACATGGGAACATGTGAACAACATTGCTCCGTCTTTGCTGCCTGAGGTGTTCCTGGAGCAAGGTACAGAACAGTCCCAGCATAAGCAGGGTGAAACAGTCGGATCTGAGGAGACGAGTTCTGTTCCATCTAAAGAAGTGGAGGCTTCTTAAGGTTCTTGCTCATGACTCGTGAGTTTAACATACTGGGCAGAGTTTTTGATCCTGCTGGTAATGCATGTTTTCGGGCTCTGAATTGCTTTTTTTGGAGGTAGTCTGTGTTTTGAGGCTGTAGCTTTAGAGCAAGTCAATCACAAGAACCTTATTTGAATCCTATAATACCATAGTGTCAGTTCATGGAAAATTTAGTTCGATTTTTTTCTTACATAAATTCCTTCCAATACAGTTCACAATAGTTCAGTTTATATATAAATTCTGTTTCACACCTCCTATCATATTATGATCCATGTAACATATTTGAAATTTGGTTAATATTGAGATTGGCATGTCTTCTTTTTAAGTGTCCCTAATTAATTTTTGTAGCAATTAACAGTACGGATTTCACGTATTTATAGGGAAATATCCTTTGAGATTTTTCGATTTAACAACTCAATCTCCTCTTATTTTGGTAATTACAAGTTTAACATTTGTTTAGAGTTTTCAATTCGAGTATGTTAAATGAGAGTTAATGGTGTTATGTCAGCAAGTTTGACTCAAATGTGGCACTTGACTTGCCATGTTGTCATTCATATGGTAACGACATCACACTTATTTTAATTTTTTTTTCTAAACTTTTTATGTAGTTGACGCGGGAGCCAAAAAAATTTACCATATCGGTATATAAAATCCAAAAGAAAAAAGTTTAGGAAAAAAACAAGTGTCACGTGGCATCCATATGGATGATAACATGACATGTCAATATGTGTCGCATTTAAGTTAAACTTGCTAACATAACTTTGTTAACTCCCATTTAATGGACTTAGATCAGAAACTTTAAATAGAAGTTCACTTGTAATTACCGAAATAAGAGGGAGTTGAATTGTTGAACCGAAAAACCTTAAGGGTTCATTCAAAAAAAACAAAACCTTAGGGTTGTGTTACTATTTTACCCTTTTACTATTAATTTTCTCAGCAAACGTCTTAGTTCGATTCGAGCCAATTGGGTTTTTGACTGTAGAGCCTAGCCCAACAAAGAACTGAGAAGGGCCCAATACGGTGCGTTTCCTGTGAGTTGATCTGATAAACATCACGACACGAACCGTTTTTCAGCTCGCTCGCTCTGAAGTCTCAATCAAACAAAAACCAGCAAGAAACCAACCACCGTCTTCACAAGTCAAAACAGAGAATCTAGGTACCCAAAGTGGACGGTTAATCTCCTCCGTTTCGCCATTTTTACGGTTCGTTTCTTCTCCTTTTTTCGCATTTCACAGTTCCAATTTGTTCATCAATTTGTATGAAAAAGCAACAATTCGATTCAGTATAGCTAGGGTTTTAACTTTAAGATCCAATTCTGTCACAGAGACGCAATTTGTATAGATCTTTGAAGAATTTGGGGGAATAGAGAGAGATGAGTGAGGTCTTCGAGGGTTACGAGCGTCAGTACTGTGAGCTCTCGGCAAATCTCTCCAGAAAATGCAACTCTGCTGCTCTTCTTGATCCAGGTACTGTATAAACCAAAACCTAGCATATCAAGAACAAGCCTTTTGCAATTTATCTGATATGGGTCCTCGTGATCTTGAAGAAACTGATTTGGGTATTTTTATGTTCAAATGAATTGCAGAGCAGAGGCAGCAAAAGGGAATTGAGATCAAGGCTGGAATCGATGATGCTGAGGCTTTGGTAACTCTCTAGTCACTGGCACTGCACTTGCCTTTGATTTATTTGCTTTTGCTGATCATTTTGGGGTTTTTTGATGTGGTTTTGGATTGGGTTTTGCTTGGCAGATCCGGAAAATGGACCTCGAGGCGAGAAGTCTGCAGCCTGGTGCGAAGGCTACGCTTCTTGCCAAGCTGAGGGAGTATAAGTCTGACCTGACCAATCTGAAAAGGGAAGTTAAAAGAACAATGTCTCCTAATGCTCATGAAGAGTTGTTGGAGTCTGGAACTGCTTATGCTCATTCGGTATGTCCACATTACTGTCCTTTCTTAATTTGCTGTTGTTGCCATGCTTTCGGAAGTGATGCTTTCTTTAACACTTGTTGTTTCATTTAGAGTTCAGTTAAGACTTAAAAATTTGTATTATGAGGATTGTGGTGATTTGGTATGTATATGTAGTTATTTGTTTTTGTGTTTAGTACCGGTAATTTCTAGGTTAGTATGCTGGATGGGAGGACGGGATCTTTTAGCTCTGTTGATATCATGATAGAATTCAATTCTACTAGAATGAATCGAATTATTGAATTCAGTTGCATTTCAATCGAGCTTTTCATTTCTAAAGTTATTAATTGTTAAATGAATTGAATTGTAGCTACTAAAGGGATTCCAAACATTGAATTTGAAAGAAATCAGTTGCAATTGATTGGAAATCCTTATTTGGTGAAGTTTCTAGAAAGAGCTTTTAGTTTGGCTAGTATGGAGAAGAAACTCGAATCGTTCTCATTATGAAGTTTAGTTATATCTAATTTAGTTTGTCTCCTCAGTCCTCCCTCTAGACTGAGATGGGTTTGTGAGCTTTCCTACTCATTGAACAATTGACATACACGTATGACATTATGTGGATATTTAACTATGTTTTGTGTGGTGAAAAAATCTTTTAACCTCTGATGGATGATGATACAGGCTGCTGCGGATCAAAGAGAAAGGTTGGCTTTCTCAACAGAGAGATTGGATCAGTCGAGTGAAAGGATTAAGGAGAGTAGAAGAACCATTCTGGAGACAGAAGAGCTTGGTGTTTCAATTCTTCAAGATTTGCATCAGCAGCGTGAAACTCTCCTACATTCCCATACCAAGGTATGTCATTTAACTCAAAGTTCATTAAACTCTTTTCAGTTTCCATATTCTCACTTTTGGCTCAACTTATGAGCCCCTCATATACATACGTAATGTGCTCATGTTGTGCCAATGTTGTTCTTAATCGTCTAAACCAAGGACCAAACATGGGCACAAACCAGCAGTTTTAATGCATTTTTAACTGGTTTTGTTTGTTTTGCAGCTTCATGGGGTAGACGATGCTATTGACAAGAGCAAGAAAATCTTAAATGCCATGTCTCGGAGGATGACCAGGAATAAATGGATCGTCGGCTCAATAATTGCAGCTCTTATTCTTGCAATCATGTTAATCCTATATGTTAAACTCTCATAATTACTCTTGTCAAGTGGAATTCTGCAATTTCTCTTATGCTGCTGCTTTATGTGCATGTTGTACATAGAGTTAATTCAATGTATACTTGGACAAAGTATTGCCATATGGCCTTCAAACAATCTATACTGTAATAAGTAGTGAAAATAAGTGGTGAAAATGAGTGTGCAACATCTTTCCATGGACAAATTTATAGCTGAGTCATGTAGTTTTAGCATATGAATCTGATATGATGAAAGTATGAGCATTTGGCCCCATTGAAATGTTTAGTGTATAATTTATTTAGCGGTGATTTCATGGACTGTAACTCATGTGGAATGTAGCGTGTGGCTAATTTTTGGTCACACATGCAGAGGGAGATTTTATCTCTCATCTCTTTCTCCCTTCTTTTCTTGTATATGTGGTAAAAAATTGGCTATAGGGGGAGACTTTACCTCTCATCTCTCTCCCATGCATGTGGCAAAAAATTAGTTACACGTTGCATCTAACATGAGTTGCAGCTTATATGAAATTGTCACTTTAATTTATAATCTGTTTGAATCCTTAAAAGGCTCATAACTAGAATAATAGGTACTAAATATTAGGAAAATAAATAAAGATCAAGCTTGCTAGTTGCTACTATGGCAATCATGTTAATTGCCCATTTTGATGATTGAGTATTGTTTTTATATTGGAAATTTTTATTGTAATGAAATGTTGTTGATTTATTTAGAAACCATTTTTTCTATTTTTGTACCAATTCATTACAGTTCTCGAACTACAAAACTTTCACTCATCAACAGCATACGTGGACAAATAGCTACCTGATTGTATAAATCTCTGTTTGCCACCTTTTAATCAGACAAAAATAAATAAATAAACAAAAAAATGTGTAAAACAACTATTTTTGTTTATGGGGCTCCGACTTTGACCCGTCCGTATCACTGAGACCCTGACCCACCATCAGAGACCCGAGTGAGAGAGAA
>JAYMTT010000834.1:0-11276 GCA_036898025.1 Hypseocharis bilobata
GAATAAATGGATCAGCCCGATTCGATCAGCCTGGGAAAAACACAAACAACTTCTTTTGACCAAAGTCAAACATCTTCTTTCGGATCGGACATGTCTCGAAAATAATTTTTAGGTGTCAACAAATGCCCAATGTTCTCAATTATATTGCGCTGTATCAATTAGTCCGGTTTAATTCTCTCTTAGAAGAAAATGAATGAGATTTTAATTCTCATTTCCTCTCTTCAAAGTAGATGTAGATATACCCTTAAAACGAAGATAATTCAAATCATATTTTACATTCTCATTATGATTCCCTTTAAAATAATTCACACTCTACCTAACTACATTATTTTCAAAGAGATCATCATACGCTAATCATCACATATCTTGGATAGTCACCTAACTACAATGAAGTTTCACAAATTATGCTATCACGATTTTCGTCACTTAAATCTTACATCGTACACGATTTCCGCCTACAACAAATACCTGAGAAATGCGCCTCACGCGACTCAAACCTTGAACCTCCAAATACCAGGGCCTCAACCTTAGCCACTGGACTAAGGCCTCATTGGCTCATTCCGGCAAAAAATTGAGAGCTAAACCATTTTGAGAGAGAGAGATCTCCATTTTTCCTTTACCAAAATGAGAGTGGTTTGGGCTCTCCGAAAACTCTAACATTTCGTCCTTTTTTCTTTTTTTTGATATGGATAAGAAAGGAACACACTCTACATTCTCTTTACACTCATACACCTACACACATGTTGTCATCTTGATCTGACCACTGTCAGCCAAGCTTGTTCTTTAAAAATTTTGTACAATTTACATTTGATTAATGAAATTTGTGTTCTTTTAAGTTTTATGCAAATTCTCAAAGCAATTTAGCGTCAAATTAATTTGGTTATGTGAATATATAAAGGTGATCTTCTAACAACTTAGCTCGCAGTAAGTTAATATTTAGGCAAGTTTCACGGTTTCGTTTGAATTTAATCGTAGAAATTTTTGGTTTCCATATTTTCTTTGGTTAATGTGAATATTTAAAGTTGGTCTTCTTCATCAACAGTTCTTCTATCAGCCTTGTTCTTAGTAAGTTAATATTTACGCAAGTTTCCTGGTTTCTTCTGAATTTAATTGTAGAATTTTTCATTTTTCATATTATCAATTAGCTTTAACAAGTCCTTAGAGATCAAGGCAGGTATAACCCATTTATTAGATGACTTGTTCTCTAATCTGTAAATCGCTTGACGTTTGGATTCTACCGTAACGTGAATTTAACTGACGACCTGAAAAAATATATTTCTGACTTTCGTACAAAGTCATTGGCACACCGACAGTGAACAAACCAATCTACGTCAAAGATTCTTTGTAAATTTTGGAAGTCAACAAGTATTATATCTCATATCAATTCAAGACAGTGTTTCCATATTATAATTATAGTTCTATAAAAATTTTAAAATTTGCTTTTAATTTAATCTAACAAACTCAAGTTTTAAGTTGTGAAATTAACTTTTTACAAACATAAAAATGTAAGTGAATTAATATTTATATTATTGTCATCAAATTTAGTTTTTAATTTAAATTGAATATAGTATATAATTTGAATTGAATATATTTTCTTTTGATGAATAATTTGAATTAAATATATCATGTAAGACTGAAATTTTCCGTTTATCGATCGGAGCTTGCTTAGAAACTAACAAAATTCTAATGACATCTCTTATAATTTCTTGAGGACTTGCTTTTTAGATCAACAAGCCAATGACAAAAATAATAAAAAGGCACTACTAGCCTTATATATGATCTTGATTCAAACTGGTTAATAGTTCCAAAAAAAAAAAAAAACCCTCTGGTATCCCAATTATTTAGATGCTATATTGCTATTCTTGAAATAACTTGCCTATATTTTTATAGAAGCTAACCGGATTAAAAGAAAAGAAAGAAAAAAGAAAAAAAAAATTTTGACCCGTGAACATGTTTTGCAAAAGCAGGGGTCTCTGTTTGTAGAAGGCCGGATAAAAATAGGTAAATACATAAGCAAAAGCAAGAGTACCAAAATTAATTGGTCAAAGAACCCAAAATGATCATATCATAAAACCTTTTCATTTTGATTCACTTGGCAAAGTTCAAATACTACAACAGCAGCAACCATGTTCCTCTCTCTCTCTCTCAAAGACAAATATTTGGCGTAAGTGTGAAGTGTTTCTGAGCTGCAATATAAGCAGCCATGAATGGATCATCACCAAAATTCTTGTAGTATGACATTTTATGACCTGCTCTCCCTCCTAATGTTGGCACGCAGAGCTCATCGCAGCTCACTGCACGAGTTCTTCGATCCTGATGATCGATTTCTTGTTTCTTGGATGCAGAAGAAGTGACCATGTTCTTGATCAACTTGCTACCATATTTGATGAGCTTCTTCATAATTTTCTTGGGCTTCTCTGCAGCTGTGTTACTCATGCCTTCTCCACACAAGAAAAAATTGTAATGGCACATTTTGTTTTTTTCAATTGAAGACTTTTTTTTATTTATAAACTTGGAGAAGGTAACTTATAAAAAGACTATTCGGTGTATATCACATGGATCATGAGTAAGCAATATGGGGGGTTTGCTTATATCACTAAGCTTGCTTTTTTTTTAATTTTGCAGTTGCCAAAAAATGATCATGACAGGCCATTGTTGGGCTAGCTTGTGTCTTTTTCTTGTTTTTGGGAACCTTTTTGCAGTGGTAGGCTAGATAAGCTAAGGGGCGTTATGTGCCGGTTTGTTATAAAATTAATAAGAGAGAAGAAAGAAGAGAAACATAAGATATCTAATTTTTGGCAAAAATCCAGCTTCCATGGACAACCATATATAGTGCCATGTCATTGAAGATATGAAGAGAGTTTTGTGTTAAAATTTTGCATTTAACTAGAAAACCAAATGTCTATGGATATTGGATAAGGCCCCAAGGGACACCGCCAACGGTTCGTGCATCAGATTTCTATAACAAAGGTTTTGAATTTGAATCAAATTGGATGAGATCGGAGAGGTTAAAAGGAAATGTGATAACTACCATTTATTGTGTAGCTCAACGACTTAGTGAACCTCCTCCTTGATAAAAGAAAAAAAATATCTATAGATAATGTTCTAAATTCTAACAATTATGATTGCAATAGAGAAAGAAAAGAAGAAAAAAACTTGACATATCATTTTGGTGAAGGATGCTAATTCAAGAAATGTTGGCACATCTTTTTGATGGTTTAACTAATTCCCAAATGAGAAATAGGAATTAATGTCATTCACTCGTTAAAGGTGGGCTACATAGTTAGACACTAAGTCATTCTTACTCAAGACGTCGATATAATTCAATTTTTAATTAATATAAATTATCATTTGAATTATTAATTGATTCAGCTAACGCTCAATTTTATGCCATTTTTATTTATTTTTATTTTTTTAATACATGAGGAAAGTGAGAAGACTAAGCATGCAAGAATGCTACACCCTTCTTAAGAATCCGCATACAACATGCAATATAATCTCACATGATAGAAGAAAATTCTATAGAACATCGAGAAGAATAAACACATAAGTTAGCCAGAAAATTAGCACAAGCATTCCCTTCTTAAAGCTTGTGCATCAAAGGAATCAAGCCAAGCTTGGCCATGAGATCTCAACAACCATTTATAAATAGAGTAAAAAAGGATTGAAAGTTGTGTAAGCTCCTCTAATATTTCAAGCAGCAATAGGCGAGTCGAACTCAATCTCAAGGTGATGGTAGCCTTTTTTCAAAAGTAATTTAATTCTGTTCTCTTCTACATCAAAGCTCTTCTTAAAAAATGGAACCAGGACCAATAAAACAAGAAAAATTACGTAGTTAAATATTAGGTGATATTTCATATCAGCTTCCACGCATCATCTTAAGTCCAATTCATGACTAGTTCACATACTTTTTTCCCCTTTGTTATGTTTATTTTGTTATAATAAAGTTCTTTATCTCCATTCAAAAAGATAAATAAATATATATAAATATATAAATAGGTTTTTTATGATTACCCTAGGAAAAAAAAACTTTGTAGAATTGGGCTAGGATAAAATTTTAAATCCCGTCATATGCAGGACCCACAAAGGAGCCTACCTGGTAAGGCCCAACCCACAAATGACACGGCGTTAAGAATGTACGATACGGCGTCGTTTAATACCTAACTAGCACGTGACTTCTCTGTTTTCATGACCACATTGATTAAATTTAAAACCAGTTGAGATGACGTGTACAGCTCTCATTGGACAACACACGTAGCAGCCCCCAGCGCTGCGAACCAGAAGGGTTTTTCTACTCTGCATCGAGAGTTTTCTCCTCGTTCTCGGTTTCAGCTCTCAGAAGAGTCTCTAGAGTGAAGTTTTCTCGCGAAACTGACGGAAAATGTACAGATCACGGTCACCATTGCTGGCAGCTCTATCAGTACTGTTCTTCTTCGTGTTCAATCCATGTAATGCACTGTACGGACCGTCATCACCTGTGCTCCAGCTGAATCCCTCCAACTTCAAGTCCAAGGTAATCTGATCCACTGATTCTCCACATTATAGATGAATACAAATAGTAAAATTGAGTAAATTGCTTAAAATTCGATGTTTATTTGGTTGATTATGGAGTGAAAATGTATATGATTTATATGGAAACCCGTTTTCTGTTACTCTCCTTTCTCTGTCTGTGATCCGATTTTTTTTTTTTTGTGCTCATTGATGCTTGATGGGTTTTTTTTATTTAGATAAACCTCTGAGAATTGTGTTTTATTTTTCTGGGAAATTGTAAAGTTGGCATATTTTGAGCTAGCATTGTGTGCAATGTAGTTTATGAGCTTTGTGTGTAATTTGTGTATAATTTTTGGTTTATTTTTTCATTAAGAAAATTCTATATACACCAAACAGTCTGATTTTGGAGGATTTTCTTTCAATTTTGAATGTTTAATGTTGATTTAGAGTTTGATGTAGAGAGCTGTGATACTGGTAATCATCCACTAGGCAGGTATACTTTTTGATCATTTGAGTAAATTTTCCATTTTGATTGGTTAATATCATCTCGAAAATAGGAAATTAAAACCACAAAATAGAGTAAACAGTCAACAATAAACATATTTACATTTGCTAATAGCATCCGATATAGCTTCGTTTTTCTCAGTTTAAAAATCATATTTGTAGTGAATGTTTTCTTTCTGTTTCATTGTGATTTTGATTGACTTATGTGGTTAACTAATATGGAATAATATGAAAGAGAGCACTTTGATTTATAAGTGCTCAAAATGCTCCTTTGGTGATGCGTTATTCTGTGGATTAATTCGAATTTCTGGAATGCTGGCAGGTTCTGAACTCGAATGGAATTGTTCTTGTTGAGTTTTTTGCACCTTGGTGTGGTCACTGTAAAGCTCTAACACCCGCATGGGAGAAGGCAGCTACTGTCTTGAAAGGTGTTGCCACCGTGGCAGCACTTGATGCTGATGCACACCAGTCTCTCGCTCAGGTTATCTATTTTATACCCACATCTCTTAGTTGGAGGAAAAAACCTCTAGTTCCGAAGTCTATTATTTTTTTCTTGAATCACTAATTGTAATCTATAAATTTGGCAGTTTATTAACTTTCAAAAGTCATTTCACACAAAAAATAAAATAAAAATAGAAGATTCAGGTCAGCTATTTGTCCACTAAATTTAGGTGAAAATCTTATATTCCCAAATCAACAAGTTGGAACCATGCTTTAGCAGTATTTCTACTATAGAAATAGCATTTGCTTTTTCCTTGGCTATGTTAAACTACTTAAGATTCATTGTTTAATGACTATTTGAATTACTTTCACAGACCAGTAGACTGGGTTCAATGTCTTCTCACAAGGAAATTTTTTTTGACTGGTCGTGGTTGGTGTCAATATCATAATGTGATTGGACATTACTATATAACTATGTATTTTCTGTCTTATTGAGGAGCTTTCCTTTCACAGAGATTCTGCCTCTGTTTAGTAGTTCTTTTCTTGTCTCAAATATAAGAAGATAAGTAAAAGAAATAAAGAATTATTTGATTTCCGTACTGTTTAATGGCTTTCAGTCTGCTGTGTAAAGCTTGGTTCCTGCTTGGGTTATTGACGAGTTAATGCTGTTTTATTGCTAAATAGGAATACGGAATTAGAGGATTTCCAACCATCAAGGTGTTTGCACCTGGAAAGCCTCCTGTAGATTACCAAGGAGCTCGGGATGTCAAACCTATTGCTGAATTTGCACTCCAGCAGGTTTGTTGTAGTTTGTTAAATGAAATTCCTTTACATGTATTTACCTTTCCTTTTTTATTTACATATTTCCTTAAATTTCATGAAGGTGCTTTATTCTAGTGTTCTTAATAAATTAATATGGGGTTTGTTTCCATTACGGGCTGCTTGTGATACTCTTGAATGGAGAACTATTTGCAATATAATTTGGGTATCTGAGAGAGAAATATACCTATATTTACACAAAGGAGGGTTTATGTATCTGGAAATCAATACTAATGTTTATTCCTTTATTTATTTATCTCACTCTAGAATAAAATGTCGTGGTGTAAAAATATATAGTGGGGAAAAAAGAAGGCTAAATTACCAGGGAAAAGGCTTCAGCTCAACTCTCATTTGACTGTCAATTATAAACTTCTATCCGTATAAGTTTTTCAGCAATGAAGTACCATGTGGCCATAATTACATTATAAATTTATAATGAGTGCTCAAATTATTGGTTGTTGGAACATGCTATCTGGAAATGAACGTCTCTCATATTTTACCATTCTTCCTGTCCATTAGACTTTAGTACCTCTTGGGTATTTAACGGACTTGCACAGATGTTATGTGTTTGACCATTGAAAATGAATTTAACAGCCTTCAATTAAAGTACATTTTATTTATCAAAAAATAATAATAAAATAAAAATAAAAGTATGTTTTACATTATGTAAATCATTGTACTTGCTCTCAACTGGACCAGATGAATAACCTTTTCATATAATGCAATGTCTTCTGTCCATAATTCTTTAGTTAAATTCAAGGATATTGGCTACGTGTCTTGGTTAGGGAAGTTTCATGGCTTGGAATACTTCAAAATAATTAAGATTACTTGCCCTACTTGCTCCCATATTTTTTGCCAAGTACCAGAATTCAATATGTATTTTATGTAAGCATCTTATGTAATTCAGCATTAAACAGGTAAAGGCACTTTTGAAGGAACGTCTAAATGGAAAAGCAACTGGAGGGTCAAGTGAAAAATCTGAACCAAGTGCTTCAGTGGAATTGAATTCCCGCACCTTTGATGAGTTGGTGATTAAAAGTAGAGATCTTTGGGTTGTGGAGTTTTTTGCGCCTTGGTAAGTGCTTCTGTTGGTGAATTTCACAGTTTATGCAGGACTTTGATGGTTAATAGGTATATAAAGTACTAGAATTGGTTCTCAATGAACTAATATGACAAAATTGTACATTTTATAGCACACACACAACACACAAGGTAGGCCTTACTATAGTCATTCTATACTTTAAATTTAGATAGCCATGAATTCTTGTTCTATATACACTTATTTTAGCAGAAGCTTGTGAAATTATATTAATACCTTGAGCATTAAAATACCTTTTAATTGGGGCTAAGAGTTTGGCCTCATATCGCTCTGATAATAAACTAACTTAAGTATTTATATTACTATTATTCTAAATTTATATAGAACATAAATTACATCCTTTTCATTTCATTTTATTTCCAGTTGTTGATGGTGAAAAATGACAGAGTTAATAACAAGCTCTACATAGAGTCTTTTAGCATACTTAACATTATCCAATATAACTTTGAAAAATATTACCAGTATTACTTTGATTTTATGGTCTGTATGCTTTATCAATAAACTTATATTCTCCTTTCAAGGTGTGGACACTGTAAAAAGCTGGCTCCCGAGTGGAAGAAGGCTGCTAATAACTTGAAGGGGAAGGTGAAGCTGGGTCATGTTGACTGTGATTCTGAGAAGGTATATATGAATTTCAGATATTTACTTATGTCATCTTTTGTACTTCTGATTTGTTTATTAGCAAGCGGCAATATGATATAGATATGTTGTTTGGCAGTGATGATATGTCAACTGTACCATCTTGATTTCTACGAGTTTCGTTAGGAGCTCCAAATTCTGAATTTTTTGTACTGCTTTCATGAACATAAAATGCATAGTTCATATGACAATAACATCTTCTGTTAGAAAATTATGGTTCTATGTTGTAAGTTATTTTCATGAAACAGTGGTGTTTGCTAAAACCCTAGTAATAATTATAGGTAAATTATATGTTGACTTTATTGTAATCTTTGAATATCTTGTTGGTGCTTACTCACATGGTTTTGATGTGGTGGAATTACCAGTCTTTGATGGGCAGATTCAATGTGCAAGGATTCCCAACCATCTTGGTATTTGGTGCTGACAAGGATAGTCCAGTTCCTTATGAGGGTGCCAGAACTGCTTCAGCTATTGAATCATTTGCACTAGAGCAGCTCGAAACTAACACTGCACCCCCGGAAGTAACTGAACTGACCGGCCCGGTAAGCCTTTCACCTTCGCGTAAAAAACTCATTTGCGCGGCAATTATGCAATGGATATTTTGAAACTGTAACTTTCTTTTCAATAGGATGTCATGGAAGAGAAATGCGGGTCAGCTGCCATCTGTTTTGTTGCTTTCTTACCTGATATTCTGGACTCGAAGGCAGAAGGAAGGAACAAGTACCTTGAAATGCTGCTATCTGTTGCTGAGAAATTTAGGAGGAGTCCTTACAGGCAAGAATACGAGATTTATATACTTATAACTTTACGTCCTTGCTATTTTGTTTATCCCTGGCATGCACAAGCGCGGTGGGTGTAAAAGGATAATGTGGAGATGGAGTTGGGGGCTTTCTTGTGTTTCTTTGATTTGTAATCTAGATGTAAAATTTTATATCTCACTATTCGCACATCATATGACTCTGCTTAGCAGTTCAATATAATCAGTATAACTTACTAAGGTTTCTTGTCTTTGCAGCTATGTATGGGCAGCTGCTGGAAAGCAGGCAGATCTTGAGAACCATGTTGGTGTTGGTGGATATGGGTATCCAGCTTTAGTAGCTCTGAACGCAAAGAAAGGTGCATACGCCCCACTTAAGAGCGCATTTGAGCTTGACCAAATTAAGTAAGTTTCGTGCTTCTATTTCTTCTTGTATACAACCATTTGGACGGAGAAGTAATAGGCAATTTGGTTTTTCAGTGAGTTTGTAAAAGAAGCTGGCCGCGGAGGAAAGGGCAATTTGCCTCTAGGGGGCACCCCTACAATTGTGAAGACGGAACCATGGGATGGTAAAGATGGAGAGATCCTCGAGGAGGATGAGTTCTCTCTTGAAGAACTCATGGGGGAAGATGCTGCAAGCAAGGATGAGTTGTAATCTATTTAAACTAGAATGGTAGAGAAAGGGAATGTGATCAAATCAGCCTAACAATGATTATCATGTGTCACCACTGAGCACTGTAATCCAAATTACTTATTTTTCCCAACAGTGAACGATTTTTGTGATTGTGAGGAATGCTCTAGTCATTATTGCCTTCTAAAATTTTGAAAGTTGCCTGCGAAAAAGAATGTAAACTTCGAATATTATGAATCTGCCGCATGCAATGCTGATATCATCCCACACTTTAGAAATTATTACGTCGTGATCGAAAAAAGAAATAGTTATAGGTTGAGAAAAGAATTTGCTCCAAAGATGGGCTAGAAATAGTTGAGCACATTAAGGGTATGTTTGGAAACAGGTTTGTCAAAACGGAGTTTTGCTAAATAGAGTTTTGTGTTTGGATAAATCAATTAAAACGAAGTTTTGTCAAAACGGTAAGAGAGTGGCGTTTCAGATTTGGCTTTAAAACAGAGTTTTGTCAAATTTCGTTTTGAAATGTTACCAAATATGTCAACTTAAACAGTTTTTTTTCCAAAACTCTGGTTTGATGCTAAAATGACAAACGGTAAAAACTAACATGGAATTTAAAACATGCACTGACTACAAAATATAGATGTCACAACAGTCAAATGAGGATTTTTTTTGTGACCAACATTGGTCACATAAGTCTAAATGGACTATTTGTGACCAACGTTGATCACATAACCTTAAATAGCCTTTCAGTGACAACGCAGGTAACAAAAGTCTGAACGGACTTTTTGTGACCAACGCTGGTCAAAAATGCCTGAACATACTTTTTGTGACAAACGCTGGTCACAAAAGCTTTAACAGACTTTTTGTAGCAACCGTTGGTCAGTAAAGCCTAAATGAATTTTTAGTGACCAATGTTGGTCACAAAAGCCCCAATTGACATTTTGTGACCAACTTAGCTCACAAATGCATATATGTGCTTTTCACGATCAAAATGTAGGTCATAAAAGCTTAAATGGAATTTTTGGAACCAACGTAGGTCACAAAAGCCTAAATGTACATTTTGTTACCAATGTTGGTCAAGCTTTTGTGAGCGATGTAGGTCACAATAGCTTTAGTGGATTTTTTTTGACCAACTTTGGTCGCAAAAAGTTCATTTAGGCTTTTCTCACCTATTTTAGTTACGAACTTCAGAAATAAAAGCTTGAATAGACTTTTTGTGACTAACATAAATCACAAAAGCCTAAATGGACCTTTTAATAAAAAAAGATTAAGTTTTCATCACTAAAGCCTACATAAACTATTAGTTTTCAACCTTTCATCACTAAAAAAATATGAGTTGTTAGTAACCAAACATTGGTCACTTGAGTGTACATAATTTTTAGTGACTAAAATTTTAGTCACTAAAACACCTCTATAATTTTTAGTGACTAAAATTTTGTCACTAGGAAATACATAAACTTTAATGACTGAATTTAGTCAAAAAAAACATCAATAGACTTTTAGAAATAAAATTTTATCACTAAAAAGTGACTGAACTTACATAGACTTTTAGTAACCAAATTTTAGTTACTAGAGCCTCCATAAAGATTTTAAAGACTTATGAACATTTATGGATCAAACTTAGATTTTTATGATCAAAATTTAGTCACTAAAGCCTACATAGATTTTTAGTGACAAAATTTCACCATTAACAACTTCATGAACTTTTACTGACCAAAGTTTAATCACTAAACCCATAGACTTTTTTAGTGAGTATACTTCAGTCACTAAAACTTACATGGTTTTTAGTGACACTACTAAAAATTGTATAATCTGCCACGGGCAACGGCCGTGGCAGAAAGCCCCAAAACCGTGGCAGAATGTTTCTGCCACGGGCTTGCATATCGGGGCGAGCC
>JAYMTT010000835.1:0-11273 GCA_036898025.1 Hypseocharis bilobata
TAATGTAGTATACAACTCAAACGGATGTGCTAACTCCACCGTTAATTTTTGCTGACATGTCATGCTAGTGCATACATAGACGATGGCATGGACATGTCAGACTGGCATTCATGCTAATGTGTATTCTTTAGGCTGACATTGCAATACAGTCAACAAAATTATGCTGACATGACACTTGTGGGACCTACTTGAAATTTTTTTGCAAACAAGTTTATGTGCTGATGCGGCACTTATAGGACCAACTTGGAACAATTAGTCTAAATTTTTTTTTGTTTAATTTTTCTCTTTTTTTCATTTTTTTATTCTTCTTCTTCTCTCGCTTATTATACATCTCAACTCCAAGCAGCCGACAATTGGCAAGTTGCTAGGACGTGGTCCGGTCGTGGGCTCTCACCATCTCCTTCTTCAACAAAACCATTGAAGCATTTGACCTCTCTGAACCAGCAAGCAAGCAAGCACATCAATTCCAGAGACGCACTTCCATTTCCATAATCCAAAACCTCTCCAGATCTTCACAACCCACATCTCAAATTCTCTGCTTTTTCCAGTTCTCCACAACAAAACTTTTGAACTATTCTTTATTCTATTAAATCTTTGGTTCATTTATTGCTTAATTAGCTTCCATTTCAGCTAGCTTTCAATGCCCACAATGAGCTCAAAAGAACCAAAAATCCACAGCTTTTTCACAATTCTGATATAACCCACATCTCAAATTCTCTGCTAACTAGTTATTTTGGTTCATTTAGTGCTTAGCTTCCGGTTCAACTAGCTTTTAATGCCCAAAATGAGCTCAAAAGAGGTTGAAGTCTGCAGCTTTTTGACAGTTCTGATTTGGGTCAATGTGCTTTTTGGTCTGGTACAATCCGTGCAGTCCCAAGGTGTGGGTAACAGTGGACAATTTGATCCTCCAGTTCTTGAACTTCTTACAGAGGTCCTCAATAGCCGCTTGACCAATCTGACTACGGCTCTCAGTCAAGAGATCACCAGTCAATCTAGTTTCTGTGTTAAAGATCCGTGAGTAATGCGTTTTATTGGATGTTTACTATGTTTGGTAGCTGAGAAAATGTAGGAAAGAAAAAGGAATTTATGTTGTAATATGCTTGTTTCAGACCTTGATTTGTTTGTGAGTTTTTAGGAGTTGAATTTGATTTGATTTGGAGCTCATTTTATTGATTTCAGGGAGGCTGATTGGAACCAAGCATTTAATTTCTCAACCAACGTAAACTTCTTGGCTTCTTGCATTCAGAAAACTGCAGGTACAAGTACTTATTATTAGAGTAAAAAAGAAACAACTTCTCTATTTGGTTACTGAAAAAATATATAAAACGGAAAGAAATTAATTTTTGAATCGTACGTTTTTGTTCTTTAATTGTGCATTTACTGGAACATATGACAACTGTGTTTGTGTGTCTTAATTGAAGTGAAATTTTCCTTTACATCGTTTTTCTTGACATTGGACAACAAAATAGAGATGTTGGTATCTTGTGTCCATAACTAGTCGATTTGAGCGTGCTAAAGTGAAATAATACTGGATTTAGCCGTAGAAAGATTCATCCACACTTTATGTATCTGCTGGTGTGAGTAGTTAGGAATGGTAAAGAAATATTAGGATCTATTATGGGTTTGGGTTGAAGCCGGTGCTTTAAGAAAAACAACATTTCATTTATATGTTGATTAAATTATTGTTAGCATAAGGAGTTCTGAATTGAAAATACTGATGAAAGTGTCACCGTTATGGTTCACAATGCTGTTAATTTTATTCTGTTGTAATGAGAAAGTTGATATAATGCACCATACTTCCTAAAAATTGTGAATTTTTTGATACCAGTATGTGCTTTCCTTCTAGTATTGACTTCTGAAATTGTGAGGTCAGGTTGAAAGGACAATGTGCAGTGAACAGTGTTAAGAAACTCGCATAAGAGAACTAAGTGCTAAATTTTCTGCAGTTTGTTCATCCCATTTAACACTCCGGCAGTTTGCCCGTAAATATTTTTCATTCTAAGTATATTTCCTCACATATATTTGTGATTTCAATTGGTTGAACAGGAGATGTTCAACGGCGCTTGTGTACAGCAGCGGAATTGAAATTGTACTTCAACAATTTCTTTGGAAGTTCAGGGAGTGCTACTAATGCTAAAGCTAATAAGAATTGTAATTTATCATCATGGGTTTCTGGTTGTGAGCCTGGATGGGCTTGCAGAATTGATCAAAATGACGAGGTTGATCTTCAAAATGCAACGGTCATTCCTGAAAGAACTCTTGACTGTCAAACTTGTTGTGAGGGTTTCTTCTGTCCCCGCGGCCTTACATGCATGATACGTAAGTATTTCAGACTTTAAGTGCTTGTAATTTTTCTATAAGAATCCTTGAAATGCTATTTCTTTAAGAATCTTTTGTACTTGAGCATTCCCTGGTTGTAATATCTTGCTGATATTTTTCTGGTTGTTACCTTATGATGCTGTGGTCGTGAAGCTTGCCCATTAGGTTCCTATTGCCCGCTCGCAAAACTCAACAAAGAGACAGGCACATGTGAACCTTGAGTTTACATTTTATTTCCACTTATTGCTTTACCATATGTTTTGTAATGGGCTATAATGTTTGGAGCACACGCATTATATCTTTCCGCAGATACTCTTACCAACTACCTCCATCGGATCCCAACCATACTTGTGGAGGAGCAAATATCTGGGCTGATATCAAAAGTGGCCGTGAGTTATTCTGTTCTGGAGGATCGTATTGTCCGACAACCACTCAGAAAGAAGATTGCAGTAATGGGTACTAACTTCTACTCCAAAGCTCGTTTACTCGCCTAACTTGTCTGATGATTTGCTAGTTAAAATATATATTTTTATTATGTCATGTTGTATGGAAGTGTACTTTTTATAATGATTTACTCGCTGTTGCCACCATCATATTCATTTTTCTGATGCTATTAATCTTCTTCCTGCAATTTCAGACATTACTGCAGGATGGGTTCTACATCAGAAAAACGTAAGTTTTGCTAAAACTGTGAATTCTTGCATATAGATAGTAATTTATTGTCCTTGTTCCATTTTTTTATGTTGCAATCCGATGTACTGTTAGTCGAGAATTCTGATTTTTTACTGATTATCTTGCAGCTTGCTTCAAATTGACTTCATGTGATCGTAACACAGAAAATCAAAACATTCATGCATATGGAATTATGCTTATAGTAAGTTGTTCACTTTCAAGTATTTATATGCTTGATCTTAGCTAGCTCTACAGCTCTACCTCATTAGCTGTTCATATGAGATGCTTCTAGCAGAAACATTTTAGAAATTGTCTTAATTTGAGCTGGAACTCTCATAATCTATATCTTATGAATACCTTTTCTTCCAAACTGTTTACAAAAAGTACACATGTTGCTCCTCAATGAATTGGAAGTAGAAATTGATGCCTTCACTTGCTAATACAGGCTGCTTTGAGTACTCTGCTACTCATTATCTACAACTTTTCTGACCAAGTTCTTACCACTCGGGAAAGGAGACAGGCCAAGTCCAGGGATAGGGCAGCAAGAAGTGCAAGGGAGACAGCAAAAGCACGTCGAAGATGGCGAGCTGCAAAAGATGCTGCTAAGAAGCATGCAGCTGGATTACAAGCTCATTTATCACGCACGTTCTCTCGTAAAAAGAATGTCACATATTCTGAGGAGCTTACGGTTTTTAACAAAGCACCTGAAACTGATGAAGATTTATACCCACATATGCATCCAAGTAGTTCGAGCACATCTCTTCCATCATCTGCACCATCAGAAGTTAAGAATAAGGAACCCGGTGACTATGACCTTGAAGATGACCCTCAAAGTTATGACGACTTCAGTCTTGGAACTGTGAATGAAACTGAAGATGAGCCTGATAGTTATGAAGGCTTCGGGCACGAGAATGGAGATAAGAATATTAAAAAGAAAATCCCAAAGGGAAAACCAATGCATACTCGTAGCAAGATTTTTAAGTATGCATATTCTCAACTCGAGAGAGAGAAAGCTATGCAGAAAGAGATCAACAATCTTACCTTCTCAGGAGTAATTAACATGGCTACTCATCCTGAAGTCAGGAAAAGGCCTCTGATTGAGATTTCTTTCAAGGACCTAACTCTGACCTTGAAAGCAAAAAACAAGCATTTGTTAAGGTGTGTTACAGGGAAAATTAAACCTGGCCGCATTACTGCTGTCATGGGTCCTTCTGGGGCTGGAAAAACGACATTTCTTTCTGCTCTGGCGGGCAAAGCAATTGGATGCACAGTTAATGGGTTAATTCTTATAAACGGAAAGAATATATCAATTCACTCATATAAGAAGATTATTGGTTTTGTGCCTCAAGATGATATTGTGCATGGAAACTTGACAGTGGAAGAGAACCTTTGGTTCAGTGCAAATTGCAGGTATGTAACATTTTACCTTCTACACATCTCAGCTGCATCTCTTACATATTGTGATTTTTCAACCTTTTGATATTGACTGCTGCTAATTTCTTAATGAACTTCTGATTTTTGAAGACTATCCACTGATTTGTCAAAACCGGATAAAGTGCTAGTAGTTGAAAGAGTAATCGAGTCCTTGGGACTCCAGACAGTGCGGGATTCACTGGTTGGAACAGTGGAGAAGCGAGGAATCTCTGGAGGCCAGAGAAAGCGAGTAAATGTCGGATTGGAAATGGTCATGGAGCCTTCTCTTCTAATTTTGGATGAACCGACATCAGGTTTGGATAGTTCATCCTCGCAGCTACTTCTTAGAGCACTTCGACGTGAAGCCCTTGAAGGGGTAAACATCTGCATGGTTGTGCATCAACCAAGGTAACTTATTCAATTGTGTGCATCATTTGTTTTGCTCTTTTATTTACTAATTGTTAAATTTTCATCTTCAGCTATGCCTTGTTCAAGATGTTTGACGATTTAGTACTTCTGGCAAAAGGCGGTTTTACCGTCTATCATGGACCAGTGATCAAAGTTGAAGAATACTTTGCAGACCTTGGGATCAAAATCCCAGACCGTGTCAACCCTCCGGACTACTTTATTGACATTTTGGAAGGTTTAGTGAAGCCAGGTGGAGGCTCGGGTGTGAACTACAAAGAGCTTCCTCTCAGATGGATGCTTCATAATGGCTACTCAGTACCCCCAGATATGCAAGAGAATGCTGCTAGGCTTGCTATGTCCCCGATAGATGTAACTCCAGCAAATGGAATAAATTTTGCTGGTACCGGAATGGAGGATAAATCATTTGCCGGAGAATTATGGCATGATGTAAAGAGTAACGTCGAGCATCATCATGATAAGATACGGCTCAATTTCTTGAAGTCCAAGGACTTGTCCAACCGGAAAACTCCAGGTGTATTCCACCAGTATAAATACTTCCTCGGGAGGTAATTTTATATGACTCGTTACAGTTTTAAGTTTCTTCAATTTGCTTAACTTATAAGAGTACCATGTATTCTTACCAATTAATTCCTCTTTGCCCGTGAACATTTCAGGGTTGGTAAGCAGCGACTTCGGGAAGCTAGGGTGCAAGCAATGGATTATCTGATATTATTACTTGCCGGAGCTTGCTTAGGATCACTTGCTAGAGTGAGTGACGAAACCTTTGGGGCATTAGGTTACACGTACACCGTCATTGCAGTTTGTAAGTTTTTGAATATCCCTGTCCATAAGGCTTTCTTTGAATGTAATTTGAGCCTAATCATGAATGTAATTTCTGATGTTAGCTCTTCTATGCAAAATTGCGGCACTGAGAACATTTTCACTGGACAAATTAGAGCATTGGAGGGAGAGTGCTTCAGGCATGAGCAGCTTGGCTTATTTTCTTGCTAAGGACACGATTGATCATTTTAATACAGTGATCAAGCCCGTGGTGTATCTCTCTATGTTCTATTTCTTCACCACCCCAAGATCTTCATTCGCCGATAATTACATTGTTTTGCTCTGCCTCGTGTATTGTGTGACTGGTATAGCCTACGCATTCACCATCTTTTTTGAACCAGGTGCAGCCCAGCTGGTGAGTAATAGTGGCGACTAATGAAAAGATTATGAGCTTAAGATTTTGAATCTTCATCTTATCATTTTATGTTCACTAATGAGTAGCTGCTACTTGCAGTTGTCAGTTCTTCTTCCAGTCGTTTTCACTCTGATTGCAACAAAGCCGCAAGATGGCAACCTTGTGAAAAATTTAGCTAAATTGGGCTACCCAAAGTGGGCTCTGGAAGCATTTGTGATCTCAAACGCTCAAAGGTATGACATTACGAGCCTATGAAAAAATCAGTCTTTCTCATAACGTAAAGGATTGTGGAATGCACGGTTCTGAGTATCTTTGCTGTCTTTGCTCGGCAGGTACTATGGAGTGTGGCTGATAACTCGTTGTGGTGCGCTTATGCAAAAAGACTACGACGTCAATGATTGGAGTCTTTGTATATCCATCCTCATCCTCCTCGGTGTAGCAAGCCGTATCATAGCATTCATTTTTATGGTGATCTTTCAAAGGAAGTGAGTACAGACTTCAAAAAATCCATTCTTTTTTCCATTTACTATGTGCAAAGAAAGTGCTTCTATCGCCCTAAACTGCAGAATAAGACCAGGAAGGTGAAGATTGAGTCTCTTGCGTAAAGTTGCATCGAGAACTATGCAAATGAAATCAAATCATGCTTGTATATTCTAGGCTTTTATTTCATAGGTTTTGTTATATAGTATTAATCATGTTGTATTCTAGGTGAGAGTCTTCGCAATAGTTGTATATTCAAATTCCAGTTACATTTCTGGATTCTTTTTTGTAGACATTATTCCATTTGTTCACTGAAAAAGTTGAAAGCAAGAAAAGGGTATGTAACAGCTGTTGTGATTGTAATGTTCTTGTGCTATACCATTAAACCAGATTTTCATTTCTTCTTCTTTCCTCTCTTCATGAGAAACAAAAATAAACTCGGAAACAAATGAATCCGAGAAAACCTACCATTTGGTTTGGTTCCATGAGGTTAGTGTTCTTTTCGTCAATTGCTGATAAGAGTATGCGCAACATATCGTATGTTTACAAAGGTGGAAAATTGTACTTTCAGGAAATTTAGCATTACATGCTTCAGCAGTAGCATACCATCCATGACGAGTTCATGGCTGGGATGGTCAGAGAGACTTAAAAACACATAATAATAATGCAAAAACATCGAGGTAAAAGCGCCGCATATCTATCAATCATCTTGAACCTTTCATATAATAAAGGGTTAAATACATGTAATGACCAGTTCACACTGCAGAAAGGAATATGGAATATCAGTACCTATAATTTCTTGAAAACCAAACACTTTGAACTCGAAAGTTTCAAAATTCCCCTGTAGATACAGCTACAACTCTGAGGCAATACACTACAACCATGTAGTTCATCTTCCATGGGCTTCACCACTTGCCTCCAATACAAAGTTCTTGAGGGATGAGATCACGCTACAAATCGACCAACAAGATTTGGCTTGTTATCAGAATCTATGCAAGAGCTCGGGTAACACAACATATCTTGTATCTGCAGGCAATAAAAATTGTAATTGTTCAAGCCAATAATCCAACATACAATACATATGTATTATACTCTGATTACTGCTACAACACACATTTTTTCCTAGTATATCCTCCTCTAAAGAAGACAAACAAGATGCATGCACGACTATCGACTATCACTTGTCCAATAATGGGGTTATTAGCAGTGTTGTTTACATTACAAAAAAGTATACAAATCCGTGCTATAGTGTAGCTAAGATATTGTATAAAATTTATCATAACTCAGCTGAGAATACATGGCTAAAGGTCTTTCATTTATCAGAATCCGTTATTGATAAAAGTAGAAACTTCTCAAGGATTACTTAGTTTAAAAGGCCTAGAAAAGTTACCTACACATGATCATTTCCACACAATGTCCCCCATAAATCTAAGAGCTGGAACCCCTCTGATCTCAACATCAACTAGGGGAGCTTGGATCACTGTCAAGCCCGAGAGTTCTGGATCACTGTTAATCATATCAAGAGCACGCATCTGATCCTGAAATATTGAGATTAAAATATTCATACCGTTCACCCACTCAGGAGTAAAAACAGAAAAAAGTCAAGGAAAGAAAATAGAAAATGGCACAATGCTTTAATGTACTATTAGTATCATTATATGCTTAAATTATATAATAACTGTGCTCATAGTGATAATGGCTCTGTAAGTTTATAAGCCATAAAATAGAAAGTAAATAGATCAATACCTTCCTCTTCATTGCGCAGAACTTGCAGTCTGAAGCAGATGGAGGAAGAAGCTGATTGACAATAAGCCTCTTAACAGGAACGCTTTCCTTCTTCAAAGAAGCACGCAACCTAGATGATTCACTAATCGCCATCACCTGGAAAGAACAAATCTAGTATCAGCAATTATTATAGAAGCAATAGACAATGCTTCTTATGCTCCGGACTGCATTCTTTGCCTCAAGCAATTGCAAAAAGATATGCATCTACAATAGCGACATTCCAGTTTGTTGGACATTCATTAACTCAAAGCGTGTATTGTATTGCAATTTTCTCTACTTTAACTCTTCTAACAACCGTTTAAGCAACCCAGTTTTCTAGAGACAGACTAGGAAACAAAAAGACGAGAAAAGAAAATACATCTGACCCTATAGATGGCAAAGAATGTGTATTACAACATTTTCTGAAGATCCTTACTGTGGGGATTGTTACTATGACAAACTCTGTTGAATCTGTGTCACGAAAAAGTTCACGAACTTTTATCATCCTCTCCCTAAGTCGCTCTAGTTTGTCAGCCTGCTTAAACAAAAGACAAACATTATAACCATAAGTTTTACTATCATAAAAGTGCACAACAATAGCTCCCAACATGAGAATTACCGAATTCAGCTGGGGTTGTTCCTGTCCAAAAACAGACTTAATGGCTGAAGTGGCTGAAGTTATCTTCTGTTTGAGCTGTAGCAGGCAACAAGAACATAATTGGTTATAGCATAAACAAGGACCATAGTTCTTAGCAGATTATCTAATGCAACACTCGACAACTATGGAAGAAAAACAAAACTCAAAACAGAAATATTCTGTCCCAAATGCAGTGACGTATATACAAGCAATAACACTCCCTCTTCCCAGAGCAATCTTTGTTCAAGCAAAAAAGTCAACAATGAATTACAAGATACAATTCTTCGTAAAAAGGTATATTGCACATATTATATCAAAACATTCAAGGCCTGCATGCAATCTACATTCCTCAACAACACAATTTAAGTCATACAGCTCATATGTTGTTTTATTTAGAGCCACATAATAATAATAATATTCCTTACTTTAAGTAACATTCATACCTTCAATACATGCATGCAACTTACACAGTTTAATCAACCAGCTCATAAATTCCTCCACCCCACAATAACTGTCCTACCTTTTGCAAACATTAAGAATAATCTTGTCACTGGTGGACTTTCCACTTGTGCCCTTGTGCGCAAAGGTGCTATAAAGTAACCAGTTTAAAAATATTATTGGAAATTAACTATAATTTATTATTGAAAAGAGAAAATGGATTCCTAAAGTGCCATTTTTAGTTTAGTGAACGCTTAAAGTGGAATGGAGGGAGTAATTTTGTTTTACAGCCACATAATAGCAATATTCCTTATTTAAACTAAAAATCTATACCTTCAAGATTTTTCCTATGGATGCATCCAAGAAGTCCGGCAAGGACAAAAGCCGCAATGTATGACCCTGTTAAGATTAACCTGTCTTGTTCAATAAATAATCTAAGAAATGAACCAATACGACACATGTAACTTATTGCTCACCGTAGGTGCAGTATCAAAAACTATTCGGGTAAACATATTATATTCTTGTGATTCAAGAAATTGCATCACCTGTCAGGAGATCATGTATATCAGAAAGCAAGGAAATCCACAGACATTTCTTAAGCAACATGGCAAGCAAAAGAGATTAACGTACCTTAGCTATTGCAAGAGCTTCATCCAAACCAGGAGGGGGTGTGTCCAGTAGCTCTCCTAATTTTAACTCTCCTAACTTCATTAATCAAAAGATTTGCCACAGGTTAAAGAAAAATAATCAAGAGAAGGCAATCGCCACTTAGCATTCCTTATTCTCTTTTCCCCTCATTTTGAGGTTCAGGTAAATATTCAAAAAAATGCAGGTATGGAATCCAGAAAAGTACAGACTCTACTAACTTCTTCACAGCTCAGAATCCTATCCAAAAAATTAACACGAAGCGAGTGCATGTGCACCCCCTGACTTAGGCCATCAACATAGCAGAGATAAATAAACAATCCCGAAGAAATGAAGTGGTAAAATTATGTGAAACTAGTTTTAACTAAGATGCAATACATTAAACTTGAAAAGATTTAACTACTAAGACTACCATGGCATATTGTAGTACTTTTTTATCGGAAAATGAAGATTCAGTTGCAATGCTGATAACCACGGATAAGAAGTTACCTGGTCTGCAATCATTCCAAGGCCCATGCCATCCATAAAATCTTTGACCCCAGTTCCACCATTTTTCTGAGTCGCACTGCGAAAATCTTCCCTAGCCTTGTCAGGGTTTATCTGTTGTAAAACTATAAATTTATCTTACTGAGTAATGAGGCAACCGCCAAACGTACCAGTTAACACTTTTTACAAAGTCAATAAATCTCATAGAGCAAGTCAATAATAGAACCATGACAGCGAAGAATACCATACATGCATACAGGACAATTTACCAACATACCTCAAGAGCAAACAGTGGAGAATCGGGTCCTTCAACAGGAACTAAAGTTCCTCCAGTCAGATCCTAAGATAGAATAAAAGAAGCATATGAACATCCATGCATGTGAACAGACACATGACAACAAATTCTATTTAACTGCGAAATGAATATTTCAAAACAAGATAAGAAACAATCGTGCTAAACCTGAGCAAAAGAATCACTCAAGGAGTGTGCCGGATCAGTCGAAACCACCAGAGTAGGGTGCCCACTGTTTGCAAATTTTACAGCAAGTGAAGCAGCACAACTCGTCTTCCCTACACCTCCCTTCCCACCTAGCATGTAGTACTTCCTCTGAGTTCCAGAAACCATCTCGTCAAAGCCAGAAGCAGCTTCTGCCGGAGCAGCCACAGCTCTCACTGCCAAAAACAGCAGGCATGAAATGTTTGACGCAACCTTAACATGGAAAAATTACCAATTTACACCTCAAACTTCACTTCTTTTCTACAAATTCCCCCTTAATCATCGTTCTAACTTCACTCCCACAGAAACAAAACAAAGCT
>JAYMTT010000836.1:0-11271 GCA_036898025.1 Hypseocharis bilobata
TGGCAAGAGTGGCAGGCTAAGATGGAAGAATTACCTGAGACCCAACATTAAACGGGGCAGTATGTCTCAAGAGGAGGAGGACCTTATCATCCGAATGCATAAACTTCTTGGCAACCGGTCAGTATATATCCATTGCTACTTGCTAGCTACTTCAACAAAATTATATAATGCAAATGTTCAGATTTGTTGTTGTCATTACAAATATGATTGAATTCTTTGATTTGTTAATGTGTCATGTACGTAGCTGGTCACTGATTGCGGGTCGGCTTCCTGGTCGAACGGACAATGAAGTGAAGAACTACTGGAATACACATTTGAACAAGAGATGCCCTCGGGGCAAAAGAAAAACCAACTCTCACCATCATCAGATTGGCAATGAAGAAGAAGACGGCAAAAATTTTGCTGTTAACAAGAGAGCACGTCCACTATGTAATTCTCTGCAGCCCAATTGCAGCACTGATACTGCTCCGAAACACACCACTCGAGGATCCCATGACGATGGAAGGAAAGAAGAGAGCACTGTCACCGTTCTGAGCACTGATGCCTGGATAGAAGATTTGAAGAGCAACATAGAATCTTCACTGCAGCAGGTGCAAGTGCCACCCAACTATGCAACATTTGTGTTTGATGAGGATCCTTTCATGCCCTACTTTGATTCTCTTCTTCTGCTTGGAGCATTAGATTTCAATGCAGAGACTGCTTGCATGAACCCCACCAGATAGGAGAAGTTACTGTACTTTATTGGGGGAGTTTTTCCCGAGGATTTAGCACTATCAATTAACCTGGTTGCACTTGTGTGCTAATATGTGCTTCTTCTGTGCACCATTTAAGGGGTTCACTGTGATGTGCTGTTAATGTTACTACTAATTCTACATCTTAAGTGGCCAAGTACCTTTTCACTTCAGATGTAGCCTCTGTAGCTGTAACTTTGTAAATGAACAATAATGACCATGTCATGCCCTGCTATTCACTGCAAAACTAGGATCAAACACAATTCAGCCACAATCCACTTAACAAATTAGTGCCAAAAATTATCAAAATAATATAAAGAAACCAATTCAAAACAATCAAAATAATATAAGAAACCAACTTAATTTGAACCTTAGCTCCTCTCTCTCTCTCTGAAAGAAACAAAAAAAAAAGCAGGTAATCAAATGATTTAAACAACTTTTGGCTATTGGCAAGAAAAGAACACTATATCACCCATGGTAGACAGCATTTGAAGGTAAAAGGGATCTGATTGTCTAAAATATCAGTAATTACACAGAAGAAAATTAATGTGTTTCCTATATATTTGTATAGAATAAGTACAAAGCTGATAAATTTTTCCCAGAGGAAATCAATATTTACAATACATCATCGTCGTGTTGAGAGTATAACAAACCACTCTCAAGAGGCAAAGAAGGTGGAGTTCCAGGTGGGATGCTAGCAGCCCCATTCTCACCCGCACATATACATAAAGCCTCTGCATCCCTGAGGATTGCATCAAGGTCAATGCAACCACTCAGCTCATTGATGAACTTCAACAGGGTGTCAAAGTCCATCTGCTCCCCCATAATCTTGTTGCGGTACCGCTTCAAAATCGCGACACATACATAGAGGTGTAGGTGCTCAGACAAATAATGCGTCCACAATACCTCCCACAATCGCATTGTCTTCTCATACTCAAATTCCCTAGAAAAATAAAAAGGATAATATCATATAAAGAAATATAGGAATGAAAATATATGTAGAATAAAATATTGGAAACCGCAAACTAAGAACTGCTGTTAAATTAGGGTTTAGCTGTTAAATTAATTACATAGACAACAGTAAGAAAAAAAATAATAACCCGTAAAATCACTCGTGCCTGCCAAACTACAAACTACAAACTACATTGCCACCAAAAAAACGAAGTTTGAACAAAGATGCATATTGTTCTGTACATAAAGAAGGTAATGAGATATGTATGCAGTGAGTGTTTGCTTCCAAGTATACTTCTGGCTCACCATACTAGCAAGTATGCAGTTTCTTCACAAGACAAACTCACAGATACATTGAATCATAAAGAGATAAGAAATACAACACACACACACACACAGAAGGCTCGCTATACTAGGAAGAAAGCAATTACCTTTTAAATTGTATTAGGATCCAGCGGAAACAAAAGAAATAATTTAAGCATTCGTTCTGCTTAAAATAGTTGTGCAATGGGGTGTCTAACAACTCCACGAGCTGCCATGATAGCAATGAGAGTTTAATAGAAGTCAGAATTTTGTTACAATTATCCAGAAAAACAAGCTGATAAAAAGTACAGCTGATATGCCAAAATTATGCAGAAACATCATAATCCATGAACGAAGGATACCGTTGAAATTAAGATACCAAATTAATGAAATTCACAGCTTGCTATACCATTTCATTTTGAAGAAAGGAGTTATCCACTCGACATTCAAATGTATGCAGCCAAACACGCTAAAATTAACTTTTTTTCTTTTTGATAGGCACTAAAATGAACAATTGATGCACATAATATGAGCAAGTATACACGTTTATATTATGAAATATTAATATTTGTCTGAATCATTTTACTTTCATAATAAAAAGATCTAAAATTTACTAGATATACACAGATTTTAATTCAAACAGAATTTCAGACTTTTATCTGAACTGAACTCGAATCTACTTTCTTAGAATCCCTTGGACTCAGCCAAATACTGGCACATATAATCAGTAAAAAGTCTATGTACGGACCATAAATTAATGGCCGACATTTCCAGACAGCAAAAACCAGGTAATCAAAGGGGGAAGAAAGAGACCTTTGTTAATGCAAAAAGTTGAGCATGCATGCCACTCTGGTCGCGGTTAAAGTTTGGTCCAAGTCGCTCCAGTAATGCAACAAAACACCAAAATGACTCTGATTCGTCCCTCATTACATACAATATTGGGGACAAAAGATCGCTCATACCCTGTAAAATTAGAAAATTAGTCCACTAATCACAGGCAGAAAAATGACTACCTAACTTCGTAGAAAAGCAAAGAGGGGAAGATAATATTATTTTCTATATGCAACATATATACAAACAAGCAACTTCCAGAGCACCTAAAACCAATAATATTAAACAGCAATAAAACTAAGCAGTAGAAAGTTCACTGAACTAAACTATTTGTACTTTCAGAGGAAAGACTTTTACAGAATATCTAAACAATATCACACGGAATGGAAACAAGTGAATAATGCTAGTTTTTGAATTCCATAGAAACCTTAACTTGATAATACATTACTTTTGGTACGGTGGAATTTCGAAGGGGAGGAAAGTGGAGCGGAAGAAAATAGGAAAAAAAAAATCTTGAGTGGAAGAAAGTTGAAAAAAAAAAACTTTCCTTCATTTAATAGACTAAGAAGTAGGAGAGAGCGGATGCATGGAGGTAAAGATAATTTCATCATCTAACCAACTTCAACCAAGATGAGTAAATCCATCGGATATGAAGTTTTACAACATAAATAACTACAAGTGGCACACTAATTACCTGGCAGTAACCGAGATCAAAGTTGTAAAATGAGTACGTCAACAGAATATCACGTAGAAGAGTAACATTTGGATTGTCATCCCCATCGTAGAAAGAGAATGATCTATCAGTCCTCACCTTAAGAAAAAAATGAAAAAGATAAATGGAAGTATAAAAACATATATTTCTGTCAAGAATTTATCTAATGAAATATATATAAGAGCTTATCACTTATTCTGCTAAATTTAAACATACCACATCTTTGTCAACAAGGCCTTTCCGCTCCCTGAATTTTGTAAATCTCTTTGCTTGTTCCGCGGAGATACTCTGCAGAATCAAATATATACGTACACATACATTACGCCTCAGCAAAGTGAAACAACTCTAATCTGTATGGATAATCCACCAACAGTTCCATTATTGTGCTCCCAATCCCAAACCATAAATCGAAGAAAAGAAAATCAAGGTACAAAAAATAATACTTCACTACGAAGCTTGAAGGATAAAATGGTACCAAGTACCAAAAGCAAGCAAAATAAGAACAGAGAAGGAAAATGTCATACTTAAAGCATATTTAGGATGGATCAGATAATGAACAAGAAAACACAGATAGCCAATAATGCATAAAAAAATGGATAAATTCTAACTAAAGAGATACAAGGAAAAGCAAGCAACAATCTTTAAAGACAATCAGCGCTCTAAAGTACCACAAACAGAGCTGAAGTGGAAACTACTAAAAATTCAATTAAGAAAAGAATATCCTTTCAATCAAAGCAGCTCAAACCTAATACTAAAGCAAGCAATAGCACATATCACACATGCATAAGCTCAATTCATATGCATAAACACACAATAAGATATGTCACAAACCTGCCACTGGAGTTTTATAGCCTCATACTCTGACTTTTTGATGGACCTCACATATTCCCTCTCCGCATATGTTGAGTCATACGCATAGTATCCCAATAATAATGCCCAAACCTATAGTCATTATGAAAAAATTAAATAAGGAAATGCATTTTAAATATAAAGAAGGATTCTCTCAGCACCCAACCAGTAGTTATAGTAACAGGAGATTTGCTTAGCACTCAGAGGATACATAATACAAAACACAAACCTCTTTCCGTAATTCATGCTCAACTCCCCCATAAAATATTCTCTTTCTTAAAGCCTTTGGATCCATAACTCTCCCTTCAGAATCCAAGAAAGTGGCCCACTGAAAAAACAACTGAAATTCAGAGGGAGAGATGATGCAATAAACATTCAAGCACATGCGGAAGTATTTCTCTTATTGACCAATGGAAGAGGAAAATATGAACAATCCACAACAGAAGGTGATTTCCATAGTAATATTTCAGGGAATTATCAAAAGAAAACTTATGTCATAGCACCTACCTCTTCAGTTCCCAAGGGAGGTTGTCGTGGTTTCCCCCACACTAGACTCAGTTTATCGAACTGCCAAAAGAAAAAAAAAATTATAATAAAATAATGATGATAATAGAAGACAAAAGTTCTGTATATTCATACTTCATCCACACAAAGAACCGACCATGTCAAATCCTTAGAAAATTCACCTACTTTTGCATCATTAGCAGCCAGAAAAACAATATTTCGATAAAATATCGTAACAAGTCCCATGCTAAATCAGGTTACTGGCAAAGTGTCCTGCCATCATAATGCTAAGCACCACTAGATACTCTATAACAAAATGTTTAGCATCTTGCAATTCAAATATAATAAACTGATCGTCGAATTTCACCTTTGTGCCTTTTAGCACTGAAACTCATCAATGCGTCTCCAAATTAAGATCAGTTGATTGAGGGTCAATGATAGGACTACCATAATTGTCATTTCAACCATTAAAGAGTTGTATTCAAAGCTTTCCATGACACGTAATGTGTCTTTTTAGATGTCTTACTCTTTTTTGGGGCAAAGGAAGAACGAAAGGCAAACAAAACAAACAGACACTTAATGCAAACAGAGCACACGCTGAAGTCATGAGGATAAACTGATCCCTTCCGGTCGTCTCTGAGTTGATCAACAATGGCTGTTGACGGTGACCGGAGGACAATGAAGTCCAGACCTTGATCAACTCCCAGATTCGCTAGTTTCGTGGCTTGATTACCCTCCCAAAATCCTTTTTATTCTGTTATCATATAGTATAACTTCTATCTCTCTTTTGCTTCCATAAAAACAGTCTTGAGTTTAGGATATGATTTACCACCAGAATTATGCAGATTGGATATCTATCACCTTAATACTTGAAGTGGGGGGAAATACTAAAAAGGAGGAAGAAACCCAGAAATACAAATAAAACATGAAACGCCGTTAATACCTCCTTATAATCGATTAGTTCAAAAGTTCCCACATTGGTGGCAGCTTCCTCGCCATCATTTTGTTTCCTACATGGAATTCTCTGTTTAAAAAGGATAGAGGTCTGCATCAGACGGTCCGGGAATAGAAGTTTCAATTTTTCCAACTAAAATAATGCAGGTATGTGAGCTAAACCAAAAGAATAAAGCTTTGATTTTGAACCATATATTTTTTTGCAATAATAATAATAACATTTTCATTGTCTAAGATATGGGTAAGACATCAAGGCATTGGATCTTCCTCACAAAAGTTTCAAACATAATCTGGTAACCAAGTGCATCTTGAGCATTACATTCCACAAGCCATTTCCACTGTCTAAGTGCATCTTATATCTCATTGGTGGCACATATGTGAAAAGCATTATCCTAGTCCAAAAGGCCTGATAGATAACACGTATACAAATTTATTTAACAAAGCACAAGTACGCCTATTAAAAAGTTCATGTACATGTTGTCAAACAGGTCTTGACAAGGTAAGAAAGATGATTTCCAAGCCACAACTCACAGTGACAGCTTAAGTAACCAACCAAAATATAATGATTACCCAGACAAGAAGGCTACAATTATCCAACAGGATAAGGCTAATGACCAGAGCATAGGTACCAAATTTTCTGGGCAAAATAAATACTTATTCTCATAATGTAGCACTTACAATAAAACCCTAACGAATCAAGTTCAATTGAAACAATTTCAGTGACGAAGTACAACTGACGTTTGTTTGAGTTAAACATATCACACGGCATTACTGTCTAATAAAAGGATGTATAGACAACAAATAGCAGGATGAGCTAAGGCAGAGGTTTCATTTGATGTACCGAAGGTGCGGCCAATATAACGTAACAATTTTCTTCAAAATGATAACTCAAATAAAATTGAAAAAGGAAGCACGAGATTACCTCCAGAGGATCTGGAGTTACAGGAACTTCATCAGGAACTTTATCCTCATCATCCGATGCTTTCTGAGGGTAGTCAATTGGAGATGTGTTATAAGTTCTCCTCTCATTAGCACCAAAGTCATTACCCTGACTTTCACGGAAAAGTTGGGAAGTCGTTTCTCGAGCAAATCTGGTAACAAGGGAAAATTTCTCTAATACTTGAATAGAGATATCACGGGCAGGATCATTAGTCTTTTGCCTCGATCTGCCATTGAACTGAGAAATACTGGAACTTCCATCTTGGACGCGACAATCAGTCCTTTCCTGATTTCCATTTAAAGAAGGCTCGCCAACTGGAAGTGATGCAGATAGGCCATGGGAAAAAGAAACAGCCCTAGGCAGGTCCAAAGAAGATAAAGTTTTCTGTAGAAAGCAATCGGAACATTTACTAATAGAAATAAATAAATAACATTTTGCTTCGTTAAATGTATATCATATGACATATCATCAAGAAAACCAAACAGAAGAAGACAACACAACACTATAAACATAACCAGCTATACAATTACGGGGGACATGCCCTGAAAGTACTATAAAACTTCATGGTTGTAGTTCCTTCGTTAACTATGTGAGCATGTAAGAAATTGCAAAAACCTTCATTTAAAATAGATAAACTTCAATAAAAGCAATATAGTTTAAAAACTATGACAGAGATATCTTGAAATTGATCTTCATCAACGGACAACATCATTGCAGAGTTACGCACAGTTCATATAGTAACCGTTAGAAGAACAAACTGAAAAGGTAAATGTGTACCTGGAGAGGGTTTTGAAAATCATTCACAACAAATACGTTCGAATCTTCTGCTGACCTGTAAACATGCTATACAATAAGAAACTAGCAATAAATAATGAAACACAATGCCAAAAAAATATATTGCCCCCTTTCCCCTTCTTTTTTCTTTTTCTCCATCCTTCTTATAAGTAAGGCCAGTGTAATTTAATACTGAAAACAAATTTAAGGGTGCAACCTTTTTCTCATGCATTAGGTTCCAATTTTCTAAACCATTTTAGCTCCGATATCCTATTCTAGCCATGGACATAAATTTAGCATGCAGAACCAAGGAATGTGATATCAATGGGCAGCCCAAACAAAAGCACCATATGCAAATAATAACCAACCTCACAAGAAAAACGTGCTGCTTTATTGTAGCAAGGAATTCACGGACTCCGCCATTGTAGAAGTAAAGAGGAGGAAATGCAAGCCCTGCAAAAGATATTTTATTCACTCAATAAACAGAAACGCACAACATGTAAACCAGAACAAAAATCATCCCGTAGAATAGAGGGCATAAACACTACACAGCAAGGTCAGTTTTACCTGATGACAACACAACAATAATGTACTGCCATCCAAATGCTGGAGTGTGTCGGCGAATTGACCTTACTTCGGTAAAAGGCAGGGCCCTTATAGTGTAAAGATTCCTATCTACATTAACCAAACACACAACAACAACAACAATTCAGCAACCATCGGAATCGCATAAGCATGTTACATACCAAATCAGTCATAAAACTAAAAGACCAGGGCCAAACCTTTCTCAGATAGCCTCGCATTCGAGTTTTGCCCTTTGGATGGAATCCATGTCTACCAATACATCAAACAAAACAAAAATTCAGAAATCATTTACAAAAACACATGCATGCACAATTTGAACATCTAAAATACCAAATTAAGAACAAAAAAAATTAACACAATAATTACCATAAAAAGAGATGAGCCTTGCTTAATTAACTTCAATCTTCCACTAATCCTCTCAGAAGCAAACTGAGAGGGATGGATTGTGACATTATCTTTGGCGTAAACCACTTCGGCGCCGTCGGGCTCGCTCGCGGTGCTTTTTCTACTGTTACTACTATCGCTCCTCATCATGCTCGCCGACGCCTAAACCCAAAATCAACAAGAACACGACAAAAAAAATCAAATTAGATACACAAATTCACAATCAGGAAAGCTACGAAACGAAATTAATTTGAAATTGCGATTGGATCGAAACGAAGGCGGTGGAAATGATGATCGAATTGTTGAATGAGATTGATCGACTGCTTACTTGTTGCTGCGAAGCGGCGTAGTCGGCGTCGTCGGACAAATCGTGCAATTCGGCTTCCTGCATCGCTGTGTTGTGGTGGATTGTTCCAGAGAGAGGAGAAGAGAAGATTGAGATTAATTTTTCTTCGAGACGAAGGAAAAAGAAAGGGCGGGGGTGAGGTGTGTCTATCGTAGAAGGAGGAGGGAGAAGAAGCGACTCGCGAGAGGAGGCGTGTGGGGTCCTATCCTATGGACAGTTTTCAGTACAGTCCGCTAGGGCGTGTTTGGATGGGATAAAAAATTGCTTTTTTTTTAATTCATTTTCATGTTGGCTATACACAATGTGACCACTCAATAGTCTCGTTTTTCTCACAATTCTTCGTAAAATTTGGAAATAACTCTCTCATTCCTTTTTATTTTTATTTTTTTCTGTAATCATTTGGTATCTATATCTCAATGGTACAACTAATTTGGATTCGCATCGAGTAGGCTCATAAAAAAGGTGAAAGCGCTCCCTACCAAGTTTTTAAAAGTTCTCCATATTTATAGTTCGAACTCGAGACCTTTGGTTAAGAGAATAGGGACTCCTACCATCTCACTATACCATAAGAGGGTGTTTGGCTTATAGATCATAATCTGGTCAAACCTGATTATAATCAGTTAAAGTGATTACAATTTTTAGTCATGTGTTTGGTAAAGACAAAAAGTTATTATAATCAGCAGTTAAGAGTGATTATAATCTAAAAAATGAGAAGCTGAGGTGAGCATCTTCTCATTTTTCAAATTATAATCACTTCTGGTTTGACCAACAGATTATAATCTGTTTTTGAGAAGCTAGGGTAAACGGGCTCATAATATGGTCAAACTTGATTATAATTAGTTAAAGTGATTATAATTTTCAGTTACATGTTTGGTAAAGACAAAAAAATGATTATAATCAGCAGTTAAAAATGATTATAATTTAGTTTGACCAACTGATTATAATTTGTTTTTGAGAAGCTAAGCCAAACAGGCTCTTACTCGCTTATTTCTAATAATCTATTATCCCTCAATTAGAATAGTTTTACACGTCTATATATTCGCACATAAGGGACATTAATTAATCAAATGCGATTCTCCTCATAACTCAATAATCAAAATTTAAGTACTCTAACACCTTGTCGACTTGATCTTATGTTTTTAATATACAAATCTCATATCATTTGTAGTGAATCACTCACTTGTCATGCACCCTAATTTATGATTCATTTTACATTCCCTTATAACATTTTGTATGTCACCAAAACTTGGCATTACGAATGGTTGTGGTTACAACAAGTTGCTATAGTACTTTTTGAAATTTTAGAAAAAAATGTATGGACCTTTATGAACTTAGTCACTAAAATAAAAAAAATATTTCGTTAGATTTTTTAATGTAAAAATTACGTGATTGTTACGTGAGAAGCCCATTCCGTTAGACTTTTCATCCAAAAATCTAACGGAATGGGATTCGGGGTGTTTTTTGCTGACGAAGAAATGCTCGGAGTGCTAAATTGTTCATTTTTATTGTTCAATGTTATTTTTTGTTTTAATGACTAAGTTCATGGGAAGTCTGTATATTTTTTTTCAAATTTTTATTACTTTCTATCAAAATTGAAATATCATCTCATTTATTTATTTATTTATTTTTTTGGTAGAAAACTGAAATTACAAGAGGCACTAAGGCCTAATAAAAGCCACACCTCTCATATCAGCATAGAGGAAATGATTAATACAGTTAGGAGGATCAGAGAGCTCCAATAAAGAAGACGAAGATAAACCCAAGCTTGCCAAAGCATCAGCGCAGAAATTTCCTTCTCAGAGAACATGGACAATTTGAATCGAGCATAAGGTGGCCATAAGATGCCTTATCTCATTTATAGATGTCATGTTATTCGAGATTTTAATGGAAAATCAATGTTAAGTATGTGGTAATATTAAAAAAATATATATATATGTTCATCAAGGTTAAAAAATTTAGATGAGTAATCTCATGCTATACGATTCATACTAACATTTATTTGGAAGTTCAAGCATTAAAATAAGAATGTTTAAAATAAGTTTGAAATGAGGGAAATTTTAGGGGGGAAGGGTAATTAATTGATGCCATTTTATTCTAGCTTTTTCATCCCTAATACATATGCATTGTATTGTTATAATTCAAACTTTAAGATAGTATTTTGATTATTTTGAAAAAAAAAGCCGGTGTAAAAGGAATGAGAAGGAGAATATTGTTCTCATTCTATGTGCTTTTAATAAATTTTTGTTAACGGACATAAAAACGTATAATTTAGAGGGAGTAATAATGAAAATGTGAATTTCACTCATATTCTTTTTTGAGATAATAAAAATTTCGAGCTCTATTAGGGATGGCAATAGTGCGAGGCAAGGTCTCCTAGGGGTGAGCATTCGGTTATCGGTTTCGGTTA
>JAYMTT010000837.1:0-11267 GCA_036898025.1 Hypseocharis bilobata
CTAAACTTTCATGGATAGATATAAGATACAATAGAAAAATCAAAGAGATTCTTAAATTCAAAAAAAAAAATACTAAATATAATAAAATATACATAAGCATACCCTGCATTTGCTAAAGCAGTCGAAAGGCCAACAAACCGTACTGCACGCTCTGTTTGTGACGATATGTATCTCATCCTTGAAACAATAACCTAGAAAATAAGATGTTTTGTAAGTAGTAGAAAGTTGTATTAAAGAAGAAAAGGCAAGCACCATCCAAGTACATAGGAAACGTACGAAAGAGATCCCTTGAAGCAGGCCACGAATATCTAGTTAACTCGAATAAAGTTGTAGCCTAATGAAACAAGAATAACATAGTGGCTTCCACAGATAAAATGATGCTGTGCGTGTACGTTGTTTAATCTTTGAACATAATCGAATCTCTAGCAATGAACGAGGTACTATTTAGGCCAAACTAGGACCAGATTTAAATGGTCTTGTCAACTGTAGTAGGTAGTTTTCTCATATGTCATCTAAGGTTTTCTAAGTACTAGTATAAGGGTATGCATGTGAAGTTTGCTATAAATACAAGAGTTGAACTACATTGTGTGTGCAGTGATCCAATCATCATTTGTTATGTTTTCTAGTTTATCAGATCATATTGGAAGATAAACACAAAACAACAGACAGCAAATAAAATATTCCAATTTGAAAAAACAAAAAAAGAAAAGCTAATGTTAAAAGCATACAAGGCAATAAAGTAGTAATAAATAACAATAGAAAATCAATGAAGTTGTGTTCACATCCACAGCTGTAAGAGACTGATGCAGACCTAGCCCATTATTATCCCAGTAAAGTTAAAGCTCGCAATAACAAAGAACATTAATCAGTTGCTCAGATTAATTAAAATCTTCAAGAACAGAAATTTAACCTTGCTTTACACATAAAAAATATTTAAACTTGACAATCAGGTAGATGAGATAACGAAAGGTCTTAGATATCATTTTGCTATGACAAAAACAAAAGAGCAGAACAAAAACAAAAACCAAGTAAAAAAGGCACATCGAGTAAAATTAAAAATTTCATCAATAATGAACTGTGCTAAGAAATGTCACGTAATTAGTAAGTAAATACCTCGAGAATGGGTCCACGATCAGCTCCTAGAAGGTGAATCTCGTCCAAAATCATAAGCCCAACCTATTAATCAAATATAGCAAGAAAGTAAGTTGCAGCTAGCAGGCTCACGGAAAAATGGGCATAAGATTGAGATTTGTAATATTTCAAAAAATACTAACAAAGAAACAGATAAAAATGATGCTTCCCAACCAAAAAAGGAAAAACAGAAAGAAAAAAAGACTAATAAATTTACCTTTGTGACATAGCTTCGACTATGCCAATTACGACTAATACCATCCCACTTTTCAGGAGTAGATATTATGATATCTGCTGACAGAAGAGCCATCAGATCGGGAGTATAATCTCCAGTCATCTCAACCTGATAATTTTTTTTTTTTGACAAAAACGTTAGTATCAGTACAGCATGTTAAACAACTAATATAAAAAATAAATGTTGTCACCATCTCTTTCCCAAGTTGAGAGACTAGACGCTTTTTCCAATCATTCATCCTTTCCCGAACAATAGCTTTCAAAGGTGCTATGTAGATAACCTGCCATAAAATTAAGCATAGTGCATTTAGGATATGAAGAACCTAAGAAATGCAGTAGGTCCAAGAACCAAAGAGACCAAGAAACCAAATGGTTCACCTAAGGAACCTAGCTCACACTTTGAAAATTTTTATTGATCTATATAGTTTCTCGAAGAGACAAAGGTATAAAGAGGTAAATGCACCGTACAAGTTGTTCTTATACATAGCCAACCATTTTGTAAACAGTTAATGTTAAACAAATTACAGTTGGTTAGTGAGAATCTAACGAGTTCAAATATTTAGCTTTTAGTTTTTCTAAGTACTGATGCAATAGAACTCAAACACAACTTTAATATTCTTTAACATAGTATCATAGCAGTAGGTCTGGGGATTGCCTTTGCTAGTTGCTATCGCTAGTTCGATTAGCAAGCAGTGACATATAGTGGAAACATGCACTAGGTGTTCAGTGTTTTCTATACGTCTCTTTTGAATAATTCTTTTGTATCTATTCTGTATAATACTACACTCAGAACTTAAAATACACCTTCATATCTGGCTGAGTATTGAAGAGGCGAAGCATAGCAAGCTCAGCAGATATGGTCTTCCCACTTCCTGTAGGAGCACCTAAGAGGACATTATTGTCGGTGTGGTACAGGACATGAAATGACTGCAAAATTCAAGCAAATGCATCAAACAGAGATCCAAATTACAGTTTAATAATTTACCGTCGTTGAACACAAAAGAGGATATCTTTAAGGTAAAATAAAGAACCAAACCTGTGTTTGTATAGGATTAAAATGAGAGAACTTGTACAATGCTTCAAAATTGTTGTTGCCAATGGAAGTCACAGGGAGTGGTTTCAGATCAAGAAGCTCTGTGTGCGAAGTTCGAGCCTTAAAGAAAGCAGACTTTATGTTAGACAAACCTTCTCCAAGAGGAGGTTTAAAATCGAAATCATAAGCTTGAACATACTCTACTATCCCAAAAAAAGAAAGTGGAAATTAAATACCTCTGGCAATGCTAGATTCTGGAAAGATATAGTGTAGAAAGCTTCTGCATGCAACCACGAATCTGAGACAGCACGAATGAAGTATTGAGGTGGATGTGGTTCAAATATTGGCACAGTGAAGGAAAGCTTCTGAGGTTCCCCTCTGGCCATTCGCTTTGTCAGTGTGAAAAGCTCTGAATGGTAAATGTGATCATTCTCAGAATCCTGATTAAAAGAGTTGAGAGGGGTCCAGTTCAGTTGTTTTATGATGTGAATATAGTAATTTCATTCAAAGTAAGCAAGCACACAAGACCATGACTGCCAAGGGGCAAAGGTCCAATTAGTACTAGAAGAAAGAATATTCCCCAATAAGTACTAGCCACATTAGAACAAAAAAGTGGTATGAGAAAACAGGTAGTACCTTGTGAAACAATAAGTGGTAACTTAATAAGATAGAAGTTGTACCAAAATATTTATGACAACAGATACAACAATAAAAGTTGTACCCTATTGAAAACAGGTGATACCCTATGAAGAAATAAGTGGTACCTTAGTAAAATATAATAGTACCAATGAACTAATACTAATTGGTCATGAACTTTGATTCTTAGTACTTATTGGGTTCTTTTTTTCTTTTCTTTTTAGCCGTTTTTGGTAATTATTCTTGATTCCTACCCAACTCACCAAACTGCCTGACTTTGAGGGTTTGGATAAAGATTTTTGACCAGTTAATTACAGGGGCCAGTTCAGGCTTACCTTTAACAACATGTTCATAACATGTTGCATTTGAATTATTATCACGTTTCAGGTAGACAAGAGCTTGAGCCTATTATTGTTTTGAAGCCTTGGACAGAATGAGTAAAACCAGCCTTCTAATTAGCCTTTGCACACATGCTAAGCGTGTATTTAAGTGCTTGTAATTTTTGTTTGACAATTCAATTGTAATTTTATGAAATAAAACTTACAATTACTCAAGATCTTGTTTTTTAAATTAATTGTAATTTTGAAATAAGAATGTTACATGCTAATGAAGTAGCTTCTTGCTGTCATAATCCCTTACTAGTGAAAAGAGAAGTCTTAGGATAAAAGTAAGAAAATAAAGAGAAATTCTAGCACTCCTAATAATAAATTTATATAGACTGAGATATCTGAGTTGATCCACAACACAAGTTCAGTCAACCCCCTGTATAGACTATGCAGTATTTTTTTAACTATTACATTATTCTTTTACAGAGGAAAAAAAAAGAACGAGAATATTTTCACTAATCAGATAAAGAAACTGTTAGGCCAGTGGATTAGCATTCATTGGAATTCAAATGGGTCAGGTTGGAGTTTAGGCTTTTTCGCTCATTGAATAAAAGTTTAGTATCAGGTCAAGTAGATGTTAAAAATGGTATTGGCCCGATCCGTTGCCCTCCTTAGCCCCTAGAGTTCTTTTGAGGACCAATTCAATTTTCACATTTTCCGATAAAATTTGAAATAAGAGAAATGAATTAAGATATGTTCAAAATTAGATGACCACTTTATTTGGAAACTAGCAAGCAAAATAGTGGTTCTGAAGTCAGCACCTCAACCAGAATCCACCAACGTTGTGCAGCACCATGAAACCGATCTTTCCATATGAAGTCTGGTGTTATAAGCAAGTCTACCTGATAATTAAACTCAATGATTACAAAGTAGGATATTAATTTCTTAGACTCGTATACTCAAATGAAAATTTTCAATCACAAAGAAAATGTTGAATGATTATGCCACCATGGAGTTACCTTCAAAACATTTCTGGTAATTGGACTTACAGTCGCTGATAACTGGATGCAAGGGAAATATCCAATATACTGCTTAACCAACTTTTATTACCCAAGGAAAAGTTGTGGTTAATTAAATTTGAACTATTATTTAAACCCAATAAAACAAAATATCTTAAAACACCAACTTAAAATATAAATTTACTTTTCCTCCATGTGTGTAACGAATCAATGCTCCAATGTCTTTTTCTTCCATATCCCATAGTCGATCTAAATCAGCCCCACGTTCTTCAAGTTTCCTTAGTATCTGAACAAAGAAGTCATGTCTTAAATAACTTAAACACGGAAACAGTTAAAAGAATGGTGGAAAGAAGAAACTGAACTAACTTCGGCTGAAAGGTCCTTGTCAAATTGCCTAAGAGGATGCTGATGGGGCCAAATTTGGCGATCCACAGCTTTGCAGTATTCCAACATAAATGAAGTCATCTCACACCAGCCTCTCCCCAAACAAATTTCAAATAGAGCCCGCATTATACGAGCCAGGCTCGCACTTATATATGCAGCATCAGAAACTAGTGAGAAGGTATCAATTGAACCTCGAGATATGTACAACTGCAGATACACAGCCAATATATTGGTCATAAAATATTACCTTTCATATCAATTTGATCTAGTAGATAGTATGAATGGCTAAGTAAATATTAAAGACCTGAATGAGAATTGAAATTTTCCCGTGTTTATTTGAAGCACCACCCTTAACTTCTAATGGGCATGACGTGCGTGCCAACATCTCTAGCTCATTTTGTTCTTCATCTCGAACAATAATATTTTCAAACTCGGAAGACCGAGCAACCATGTCAATTACCTGTGTAGCATTGAAATTAAAACAAACATGAATGAAGTAAAACATATAAAAATGACAAGTGAAGAGCTTTATCATACAGTTGTGCATGAGCACCAATGGAATCAAAACTAAAACAGAAAAATGATTGATCACTAGAGAACTAGTAATTGGATGGCAAAAATGCATTAGAGTACTATTGTCTTCTAGATAGGTATGATACATAGTATACAGATTGAAGCATGAAAGTAAATGCAACAGGTAATCAATTACCTCACTGTCATTCATGTGGCGCCTCAACATATCATTGTATGTTTCAACACTGGAATACTGAATATAAAAGTGGCTTGCAATACGACCAAGTTCTGTGCAATAAAAATTCCCACTTTTCTCATCAAATCTCATCATTTTTGCTTTGTCAAGTGCACGCGCAGCATCTGCTACAAGTGCTCTTTGTTTTAAGCTCAAAGAAGGATCTGCAATAACCTGCCAAACACAGATGTGAAAGATCCCACGCATAAGAATTCTCATACTTCAACAGAATAGAGACCATTTGCAACTTCCTAACAGAAAAATAAAATGAAATGTTGGTCATTCAGTTCCACATGTAAATAGCTAGCTGGATCAGACACTGTCAGTAACTAGGTTATCTTAAGACCTCAAAGTCACATCTTCATCAGAAAATACATATTAAATAAATCATAGAAATACCTCGTCCCATCCAATACCATATGCCAAAGGGTTCAACCTCATCCTTATGAAAAGATATGTATACCCAAGCCATGCACAAGCTTCCTTGATGTTAGTCACAGTACCCAATGCTACCTCTGCATTTAAATTATCTTTCAAGGAGCTGATAAACTGCAAAAATGGTGAAAGAAGTCACTAAACCAGAAGTTAACTCTAGATTATTTATGACATATAATTTGCATTTAGATATCAGGAAGAGACTCTAGTCATAGGAAGTAACATCTATTAGCAGCATCACCATATAATAAAAGTGAAATTGTTGTACACCATTTGTAACATCTATTTCCCTTCTAATACTGTTCTTATGGAATAAACTTTAACATCTCAGCTTCAAATGGCTTGACCAAACCAGAGGAAGTCAGGGTGTCAGAGGATGCAATCCAGCTCTAAAGCATATTTAATTTATTGGAAAGGAAAAAGGAGGAAGCATAAGCAAAGCAGGAGAAGATAAGAGCAACTACTCCTGTATTCTTCTTTTACCTTATGAAATAAATAATCATTATAATGTTTAAGCTCTCATAATTGATCAAACTACAAGTAGCTACCTGACTTTCTATGGGGAGTTGACTTGTCAGCAGCCGTAAATAGTAGGCTAGTTTATCATGTGATGTGATTATAATTCCTTCACCACTTTTGTCAAACTGAGGTCTCCCAGCCCGTCCAAAGATCTAAACATAGATATCACAAGAATAGTCAAAAGAAAGAAAGAAAGAAAGAAATACAACTATAGTTAAGATATATTCTAATTGAGTGCTTACCTGCATGACATCAAGCATGCCCAGATCTCGCCACCCACCAGCCTTTGGATCATATAATTGGGTCCCCTAAAACCAGACAGATCAAATTGCAATAGCAAAAAAACTGATGCTAAGGAGACCTTAATGGACCCAAATGCCATATATATTTGCTATTATTAGAAAGCCAAGCAGTAGGCAAGAACTATGTATACATTGTAAGATTGTTACGACAAATTGCATCAGCATGAATTAAGCTATTTCTTCCCTAGAAATGCAAAGAATGTACATTTTTTTGGAATAAAGGTCCCAGTGCACGCATTCCAGATTACTGCATGGATGTGATACAAACCAACCCAACTGAGTTACTAGAATATTTACATTTCAGTTCCAGCAATCCACCAGACTCGGCTTTACATTCACTTTAAAAATAAATAAATGAATAAAAAATTTCAAACAAGATGACTGAAAGGTCACATATGCACTATGTTTGACATGAGTCCATAAAAGAGTTCCCAGCTCTCTTTAGATTCCCCAAATTGAAGTACTATATGTTCCAAAAACATCAACTGTCCAAAGACAAATATTTATCCAAGATGAGCATTGAGCCATAGCGGAAAGCAAAGTAAAATAGAGCAGGTTCTTTTTTTCCCAAATGAGAAAAACAAGGTATAATCTATACATATTAAGACTATTGTGCACTATTTCTTTGCTTGTAGCTCTACGAAGATTCAAGATTTATGCAACAGAAATTTAATATAAAAAACTTAAACATACCTTAATGACAACAGTATGTGCAGGCAGATTCACACCCCATGCCAAAGTTGCCGTGCAAACAAGCACCTAGCAAATTGTTTTTAAAATGAAAATATATTAAAAAAGAAAGAGATAAAGAACTATCTCAGCAAGGATCCGGAACTACAAATGCTAAGGTGTAAAGGCAGAATGAGCTATTACCTTTAAGAGTCCATCAGAGAAAAGCCGCTCAGTAAGACCTCTATCAGCACGTAACATCCCAGCATGATGAACACCAATCCCATATTCAAAAAGTTCAACAAGATCTTTGTTTCTGGATTTAACAACTTCCTTCTGAAATGCAGAATAAGATTTTTATGAACAAAAGTTCAATGGTTTTCAAAATTAAAAAGAAAAAGAAGCATTTCTGTTCCTTGCCTTGACTAAGGCAAACTGCGGATCTGTATTATTCCTAAAAACCTCCAAATCATCATCCCTTCGAGCAAGTTCTGCCTGTTCAGCACATCACATCAGAAAGTATGCACTGATCAGTCTGTGGGTATTATGTTTCCATGTGAATGGTTATAATATAAACTAAAGCCCCCTCAAGAGGAAGTCTCCAGATCTCCCTTGCTTACATAAACACACAGATATCATCATAATCATAAAACATCAACAAAAGCAAGAAAAAATGGATAATAAAAAATAAGTCTAGATCCCACGACATACTGGACAATTATTTTTGCAGGACTTAGTACTACTGCATCAATAGCTCAAATACCATTAATGTTAAGGGCATTAGGAAGCTGAGAGAAACTAGAGCAAAAAATGCCAACATATTTGCATGTATATATTAACAGTATTATGGACAGAAACCAAAATTTGGAAAGGGTGCATAAAGCAACAGCCTATTTAATTGCTTCAATAACCATTCCAAGCTTGCTAAGAAACAAACCAGTGCATAAAATAACATTATCAATCAACAATTCCATGCAAGAATTTCGAAGCCAAAAACTCCACAGTCCACAACAATTTCAAATGAAAAATAGAATCTTTTACCAGTTTTTGAGCTGTTTTTGCGGTGTCCTTCCGAGAATGAACAAATACCATTGCCTGATGACCTTGCCTTAAGGAATCAACAATCTGGTACAAAATTATCATTAGTCCACTGAATTGCCACTCCAAGATATGAATTACATATTGAGTGCTCATAAGGAAGCAGAAACCTTTTTATAGCATATCTCGTTCAACAACTCATTGCGAGCTGCAAAATTTGGCTCACTAATTCCAATATACTGTTGGGCAAGAGGCACTGGACGATAGCTGGAATCAAAGTAGAAGAGTCCTGCCTCAGGATTCACTCTCAGAAATTGTGCAACCTAATAGTTAAGAAAAGATATAATCAGAAATCGCAACAGAAAGGAGGCATCCAGATTTCACGTTTCGAGACTATTAAAAGCAAGCTGAAAATAAACTCACAGTGCAAGTGTATGTGCGCACGCATGTGTGCCTCGGTGTGTGTGTGTGTGTGCGCGTGTGTAATCTCAGATAACGATCAAATAGCAGACATAACCTCTAAATAATTGGGTAGAGTCGCTGAAAGTCCCACTATCCGTATCATTGTCTGTGTTGACTCTACCTGTCAAAGAAAATTTGAAGCAACAGTCCAGAGTTGCACCATTTATATGTGTTAACTATAACTAACATAATGACAACCCTTCTTCAGATTTAAGCCATTTTGTAAAAACCAAGAATGAAGCTACAATTTTTCAGAATCCTTTACTCGTTAAAAATTAAGGCCAAGTACACTCACACACATTATTGAGTAGATTATGCCAACAGTAAATAAAACATGCAACTTAATAGTATATCAAAAAGGGAATGACCTCAACAAAATCTTCAAGCTGTAAGTTCGAAACTAAATACCATTGAAGATCATTAATGTCACGGTGACTATCATGCAATGTAGGAGAGAAAATTTTAACTCTTTAAAGGAACTCCATTGACTTCACAATTATCATGAAAACTGTGATTTGCTTTTTCTCATTACAGAAAGTATAAATATATTGTATTTGATACCTTTATAAACTGGACACTATTTGTCTTAAGACCTAAGCAAGCAGTAAGAAACTGGACAACATAAGCAAGCAGCAACCTAATCATAAGCATGTAATTTTATTCACAGGATAAGATTCAGACATGGTAAAAGCTTAAAAAGAAAGCTTACCACTTAATAAAGTTATTAAAAACCTTCGTTTCTGCTTCTCTCTCACTAATTGTACTGTGGAGCACCTTTTCTGTCAGCCCTAAAGTAACAATAAACTGTCAGTTAATGAGACCAGAAACGCAGCAACTACCTTATACCCGTTAAACAACAAACTGTTACCTCAACAGAGAAGCAGCAATGAGAGCAGAAACTAAATTTAATAAAATGCAGATTGTCAGACCAGGAAAGAGAAAACAAAAAAAAAAGATCAATAGACAAGTTTGTGTTAATAATTAGTTTTCAATCATGAAGTGACTAACCAAAGCAGCAATATAGGCCACTTTCTCTACACTTGTTTGCCCCAACATTGTTGTCTTTGTATATGTAATTGAGCAATATGCCAACAGATTCTTATGTATCTTTGCCCAACATTGTTGTCTTTGTATGATCATTCATGTCCTTTCGATTAATACAAAGATTTTTTTTTATTGGTTAGCTATCACACCCATTAATTGCACCAACATTACCTACAAAACCTCACCAACTTGTTCTTGCAATTGCTCCTAGCCAGGACATCCATCAATCATATCCCTATAAGGATAATATGAAAAGATAAGCCTCATTTTGCTTGTTAGCTCAATTGATAAAGCGATCTCAAGAGTTTTTTTTGGTTGATCTCTGGTTCAATTTATTTGATCGTTAGGAATCATTCTAATAAGGTTAATATAAAAAACGAGTTTCATTTCACATGAATTGTGATAATAGAAAGAAAATAGGTTAACAAATTTGAAACATTATGTAATAAGACACCTTTAGCCTAACATCCCCGGCCATGACCTTCTCAATTTTCTCCCAAAAGTCTATTTTATAGGTTTGGCTTACCAAGTTCTAGCAAAAACTAGCCCCTGCGTTGACACAATGCTTATAGAGATAATAAGATCAAAAAAATCTGTCTGCTGCACAAGAGAGATTCAGACTTCTTAAAAACGCTTAATTATGTTTCGTTACACACAATTATTAACATAATCTGATCATCATCCAATCGATAACACAGGTAGGACCAAAAACAGAGCAAATAACAACATATTTTGGAGGTATTAGCTGTCCACAACTTTGCCTCCAAGTGAAAGCAACAGGTTATGACTTGCTTAGAAGCAAAAACATCAACAGTAAGTATGATGTAACACCCATCATTTATTTATAAATCATAGCTAAGTCCAAATTTTCCAGCTTAGTAACCGAGCTCGCCAGATATATAAAATTACAAAGATCCATGGGCAGAAAGCATTATTAATCTTGATGATACATAATTAAGTTACAAATCGCAATCAATGATGCCTAATTGGCTAGACAAAAATCAACAAATAATGAATACACTTTTTTTCTTATTTCTTGTTCTTTTTCTTTAATGTATAGTTTGTAACTCGATTGAGTGTATTAATAATTACTCCGCAGAAAAAATAAATCTATAACTGATCATGGCATAAGGCATTTTGTGGTCAGAACCTGCTTTTCCTAAAACCACTGCATTGAGTGTATCTCTCGAAGAGCACAGTGTACCAGAGTCCAGGCAACAAGGAGAGCACAATGTACCAGAGTCCAGGCAAGTAAAAAATAAATAAACAGATTGTCCAAAAAGATCT
>JAYMTT010000838.1:0-11267 GCA_036898025.1 Hypseocharis bilobata
AGGCCGTGGCGGTGCTGGTGGGCTTGGTAGGGAGGGAGAGCGAGAAGTTGGCTGCGTCGACAGAGAGGGCTGTGGTGAAGTGTTTGGCGGTTCTCTTGGTTGGGTTCTGCGATTTGGAGGATTGGAGCTCGGTAAAATTGGGATTCGAGACTGTGCTCAAGCTCTCCATTGATAAGCGGCCCAAGGTAGATAGTCATTTCTCGTATAAATTTCTTATGTATGTTATTGTTTGTGCATATTTGAGTGCCATTTTGCCAAATTTGTGTATCAGTATGTTAAGTGACCAACTGGTTATGATTGATTTTGGTTGCTTCTTTGCATGCGATGTTTTTCTCCCAGACTCTGATTGGTTTTTGGATTGTTAATATAAAGACACAGGTATATGATTAAACTTGTAGTGAGATTTTTTTTCTTCGTCAACGTAGGCCGGGTAAAATGAAGTAAATACACAGCTGAAAATGTCAATACAGGGGACCTCTAGTAAACTAAGTTTTTGCATGCGTGTTGGGTTCGTGTAACATGGATGGCAACAAACGAGTGTGTCTGACATGTGATACTTGTACTTTTGCATGGTGACGTTTGACATGCACGCCCAACACATCTTCTACGCAGCATGATGTAGCTGTACTCTACATACTGTGGGAAGTGAATAATAACAATAGATGCATTTTGTTAAGCTTTTTATTTTATTATTTTTTCCTGTTTGGATCAAATTTTCAATCAACTGCTGGAAGAGATGGCGCAGTATGGAACTGAAATACCTATAATATGCAATGACAAGCCATGGTGGGCTATCTTAGCTGCATGAGAATGCATCATGTTTTAATAATAATATGTGTGAAATTCACATCTCAACATTGTTAGTGTAATGTGTTTTGGCACATGCATTGTGCCCTAGCAGAGGAATTATCAGATGCAGCATGATTTATGGTTGACGCATATAAGACATGACCCTGTACAGGCTTTGCACATGCAACGTATGAGAGGCAAAACCTCATTATCGCAGTGAACTGTTTGCTTGCACATAAACGTGCATGAAAAGTCATGAATGTCAATTATTTACCGGGGACGTGGTTGTTGCTGCTATTGCCTCATTGGCAGATTTGGTTGCTCTCTACAAACATTTAACTTTGACTTGGGTATAACTGAGTTGGATGATATGAAATTGTGTGCGTGTCCATTGGGTGTCCACCACTTCTCTAGGGTCCTAAGGTTCTTGTTGCTTCCTACAAGAGCCACATAGCTGGAGTGGATACGATCTTCTATGCATGATAGCTTGAGATTGAATGCTAGGCATGTATATGGAATTCGATTTTTAGTGAACTTGATGACACTTGAATTGTTTTTGACCTCTAGTCTAGTAAAAAATGGTTAGGTAGCATTTAACTTACATGTTTGTTGTGTTTATTTGGTCTTGTTATCCAAAATTTGGTGATAAGTGATGGAGAATCGATTAAAGTGGGTGATTACGGTCCTTAATAGATGCATTTTTTGCCTGCTGCAGGTTAGGAGATGTGCTCAAGATTGTGTTGAGAAGATTTTTAAATCTTTCCAGTGCTCTGCTGTTATCAAGAAGGCTAGCAATTCTGTACTATTGACGCTCAAAAGCTATTTGCCTCTGGCAGTTAAATTAAGTGCTTCAAGTACGGTGGATGCATCTAAAGATGAAGTACTTTCAAAACCTGAACATCTAGACGTCCTTCATATGCTAAATGTACTGAAGCTTATTGTTCCATTTCTCCATGCGAAAATTAAATCAGAAGTTCTTTCAGAACTCCATAAGCAAATGACTCCCCAGTTCTCACCACTTACAAGGCACATTCTCCAACTTATTGAAGTGTTTTTTGAAACATCAACAGTTGACATTATGCCTCAGATTGAGAGTATTATAATCACGCTTACTTCATATGTATCCCTGAAGGAGAAGAACCCCATTGACACAATCATGTCTGCAGCAACATTATTAACAAGTGCTCTGGATAAACTTCATTCTAGTGACTCAAGTTCATGGATTCTGAATCTTCCTGGAGTTTGTGATTCTATTGCAGGTATTCTTTTGCATGATTTTTTGGGATCTCGGCTCCATGTATACTATCTTGGTTTCAAAATTTCAATCATGATGCTTATGCCTCTTTGTTGTTAGACAATTGTTTCCCTCTGCCATCTATTTTTCTAGTAGTCGGTATTCATTTTGTTGAAAATAAATCGTCCGTTACTTAACAATTTCATGGCAGCTTATGGTTCATTGTTAAACTAATACAATATAAGAATTAACAATTCCTAGAAGACAATGTTTTTTCAAGTGTTCTTCAACATCCATATTATACCATAACTTGTTTTTCAGTATACATTGATGTTGAAGTTCAAAATCATGTTACATCTCTGAATCAGTATCGAACTTGGAATCAATTTTCACCTTTCTCTCTTATCACATTGTTGTAAGAATTTGTATTTTTGTTGTATAAGATATTGCTACATGTAAAAAATTATTTGCCAGTGTTTGGATGTAGCAGATACTATTCAACAAGCTTATTCTTTGTCACTATCTTAGTTCTTATATATGCGTACTCGAATTTTTTGTTCATCTTAGGTTTATTGTTTATGTAGATGTATGAGAAACATTGTTTGTGTTTATTCATTGTAAACTGTTCTAATTGATGTTGTACTCATCTAGGTCTTCTGATTTCTGAGGCTACCAGTGCGTCACGGGCTTCAAGTATTTTGAAGGAGTTGATAAACTATCATATAGATGAAGAAACTTTCTCTGTTGATGAGAATCAGCCATGCAAAGTTGAAAGTGAGGATAGTAGCAAAGCAAGTGCAATAAAATCTACATGTTCCATCTTCGAAAATATCCTTAGTGCGTCCGATGGAATTCCAAATGAGCATTTTTTAGCGGTCGTCTCTATTTTGTTCCTTAAACTTGGTATGTGGACATATTTTATTTGCTTGGCAGTGTATTATATAACTTTGCGTTGGACAACAGAAACTGGAAAATGATACTAATAGATCTCATGAAACATTAATAACACATGTTATAATTGAAGTTCCTGTTTTTCTCTTGAGTTTGTAAACTAATAATTAGTTTAGTTTTTTTATACTTTTGGGCTGCTTAATGTTATCTGATTTTGGACAACACAATAATCTTCACCACTGCGTGTAAGCGGAGCTTATCCAAGTATTGGGCTGATAATATCAGCTTCTTCAGACTTGGATTGAGTTTAGCTTGTCAGTTCTTGCTACTTTCTTGTTGAAAAGTTGCATGCTGGTCTATTAATGATGTTATACATCCTCGAGGACTTCCCCGATATGATGATTGATTGATCTGGAATGGATTATCATTAGCTTTGTTACTAACCTCCTATATTACTCCTCGTTTCCTTTGAATATTAATGCACTTAGTTAAAACTTCCTGGGCGTTTACTTGGGCATCACAAACAATTAACTTATTGAAACACACTTATTATGTAAAAATCAAAATCAAAGTCTAATTTGTCATATATAGTGTTGAGTGAATTTAAGGTATGAGTACATATCATGTATTGGTGTTTGATTTTGAATTTCTTATTTGTAATTGAACTTTGAACTTTATTATTGATTACAAGATGGATTAGGATTCTTGTTGTCTTCGTTGATGTTTCCACTTTCAGAATTCTTAAGAGGCTGATTTCTACTGTCTACATTTGGAAAGTCAGACTTCAATGATGTACTTCTACATAGTGTAGATCTTGATTCTTATGCCTGTTAAATTTGTATGCTTTACATTAAACTACAAGTTTCAATTGCTTGTTTGCTAAACTGTTATTAATACGGTAACAATAATACAATTTCATTGATTTTAATGCATTTTGGTTCCAGGAAAGACCTCATATAACTTTATGAAGGGTATTCTACTCAAACTTGCTGATTTGATGACCCATGCTGGTGGGGATATGTCTAAAACAGAACATGTAAGTGTTGATAGCAGTTTCTTGTAATTGTTCCTGTATCAACAAGAACTTGAATGTGAAATTATTAATTAAATTTTAAGCGTGTCATCTTTTATGTAACGAGGAACTCATACATTTTGGTATAATCTGTTTAAATTAGTGGTTTGGCCATAAAGTCAGGTAGAACTATTATGGAGCCGTGTAGGGTTTCTTTTTTATTTTTCTCATTTTGCATAAAATAATTTATAATATTAAGGATTTTGTCCTAAGTGGTGGTGGAAGATGAAACTCACTTTTCCCTGTCTTTGCAGTTTACATTTAGTAACATTTAATTATGCCTTCTCTGATTTTGGTTCATCAGTACATATTCAATAAAACCTAATAATATTACTCAATTCAGCGGTTGTAAGGCCTTTGTGAGCTAGAAATGTGGATGCAACCCAATAAGTCATTTCCTCTCCAATGAACAAAATTTACCTCATTCTTTGTTGGAATTTTTGTCTAAGTAGGACGAACAAAGATGCATTTCATCCTTATTTTTGTCTATTGATAACTTAATTGATGTCTTCCTTTTTTTTTTCTATAAATAATTTGCAGCTTCAGAATTGTATTGGGTGTGCTGTAACTGCTATGGGACCAGAGAAGATTCTTGAACTTTTGCCTATCTCCATTCATGCTGATGACTTCACTTGTTCGAACGTTTGGTTGGTCCCTATTTTTAAGAACTATGTTGTTGGAGCATCATTAATGTATTATATAGAGCATATTGCGCCTCTTGCGAAATCCTTTCAGCAGGCTAGTCGTAAAGGTATTTCCTCAAATCATACAAAGGGATTTCTTTCTTCATTTGTTGCATGTTTATTTATGTATTTCCATAAAGATGCACAATTCCCCCCGCCAGGTTTATGCTTACCATGTTTTGAGTCTAAAATAATGATGGTTGGAAAATAGACCCAAAGAGGCTGGGGTGCTCATTTTGCTTCTGATGTATTTGTATGTGTCCATTTAAGGGTTAATAATGTAACATATGCTTCCATGCAGGAAATATAAGTTGTTTCCATGTAGTCGGTTGTGCCACAGATTTACGTGCAGATAACCAATGAGATTATCCTATCTGAACATCTTTGTAAATTATCATAACATCATACTATGGTACATGCTGGATAACCGCCCAGTAGAAGGGCTTCTACTTGTGACTTTTTGTGCTGAAGGTCCTTTTGAAACTTATTTGATATGCCGAAGTTACAGCATGTTGATTAATAATACATTAAATACAGTGTTTTAATCGACCTTCATTGCTTCTCATAATCTTCTTTTGCGTCCCTCCAAATATCATGAGTTCCTTAGGTAGTGAGGCTTGTCTACTTTATTGGTAAAGATATATGATTAGGTAGTAAAATATACTGAATCTGCATGGACTGAGGATCAGAGTTCTGCGTGGAACCACTTCTTTTCTTTATTATTCACTATTTTTGTTGGCTATGATTATTTTATTTTATTTTTTTGCTAAGTGGTTTTTCGATGGTCATCATTCTACTGTATTTTTATAATTGTACATGGTTGGAATTTACATTTGCATTCTTCTCTTATCTTTTTTTCCTCAGTTAAAAAGTCAGTAATTGGTAAGGATCTGCAGGCTCATGCTCATGGCCTATGGGGACTGCTACCTGCCTTTTGTCACTATCCAACTGATACTTACAAAATGTTTGGACCCTTGGCGGTACTTTTAGTTACTTATCTGAAGAAGGACTCTTTTATGCATGAAAGCATTGCTGTTGCCTTACAGGTGATTTCTTTTCTTGCTAACGATTAGCCCTATTGTTTATTTGTTAAATGTTTTTTCTTTTATGATAATAGTTGTGGATATCCTTATTGATGTTGCATCTAATGTTCTTGTTTTGTTCTTGCTTTTTGTTTTTTCCCCCTTTGTAATAGATTCTTGTGAATCAAAATAAAAGTGTACTTGGCTCCAAAGATGATGCTGGTGAGGGAAAAGCCAATATGGCAAAAGGTTTTATGGCAGAGTACAGAAATGTACCCTCGTATTCAAAGAAGATAGCAACAAAAAACATCAGGGCTTTGTCGTCATGCTCTCCCGAGTTGCTTCAGGCTCTAACGAACTTGTATATTGATTCACTCCCTGGCAAGCGCTCATATTTAAAGGTTTTCTATCGATCACTCTTTCTATTTACCTTTCAGCTTTAAAAATGCTTGTTAAGTGATTTCTTGTTATCCTTTTCCTCCAATTAAGTGTAGAACTTCATTGTAATCAAAGTTTGTTAGGTCTCCTCTGTCTTGAAAGAGCGCACAGCCTTTTCTGATTGTATTCTTCCTTGGTTTTGGGCAGCATGTTTTCGTGTCAATTTTTATTTACACTTTATGTAGATTCTGAATAGTTTCCATTCTCGTTTTCTCAGGATGCAATTGAAAGCTTGGCTTCTGTTACCGATTCGTCTATAACCAAGAAAATATTTATGTCACTACTCGGGAGGTTTCAGTTTTTACATGAAAAGAGTGAACTTGAAGAGGTAGAGAGTCAAACTGATAAATTGATCAATGATGAGCAAGGCAATTCAAGTGCTATGGAGAAAGACGTACAAAGGTAAATGATAAGATCTTGGATTTAATTTTAGTGACATTTTAATTACTTTTTTTTATAGATGTAATTTGGTTTGCCTATACCTCTATATTTATTTCAAAATGATAATGGCAGATGAAATTCCTTTACTGTCTGTATTTAGTCATTGAATGTTCGGTGCTTCATTTATAAATGTCTGGCTCTTGTTGTTTTGCTCCAAATCTACTTTCAAACTTCACATTAGGTTAGCTACAAACAATTTCTTTGTTTTCTCTTCAGTATTATATCAATCTTGATTTCTAGTTGTTGATTTGTATGATTGTGACTGTTGTTAAACTCATGAACTGTTTTTTAGTGATCACGTTTAAATGTCTTGGTTGTCTTGTTATTCGTGTTAACAAAGTAGTTCTATTAAAAATGTGCTGGATGTGTTTGTAGTTATCGCCTACTTTATTATGCTGAATTAGTTGGTTCCTTCACCTTAAGTGTGGTTTTACTGATGTATGGGTTGTCTTATTATTATATTCTGTTGTTTTATCAAAAAAAGAAAACAACGTTTATGATATAGACTTATAAATACCTATAATAGGAAAAGTAAATACAATCTTGAAGGTTACAATCTAGCTAATTTCCTATGCTTTTTGCAAAGTGCGTTGTGATTTTTATTCTTGGTGCTGTGCTCATAATCAAACTATAGGAAATAGTTTTGGATGTCGATGATGGTGAGAAACTTGCAGCTTATCTTATAAAATGAAATAAATGTAGTATCCATAAACTTGCATAAGAGTATCGTAAGATGGTTATGTTCGGGCATGCTTTGCAATTTCAGTATCCCACCACTAAATTAGGTACTTGGTGTAATTTCAGAACATCTTGGGATACTGTTCATTATTGGAGAATGGACTAAGATGTGCTGCATATATGCATTATTCAGTTGGTTAATTCCTGCTCGGAAACCTTTCATCTTTAACTATCCAAGTCATCAAGTACGAGAGCTTACACGAAATAAACTAAAATCCACTTGCCTTAGGATCAGCACAACTTCTTCTGGATGACATGAAAATTGGCAAAAATATTTGAAAGAGCTACAATAGTTTTTTCTTTTTTGTTCCTTCTCTTTTCTGATAGTTAATTTAATTTCATTCAGGTGTGTAGTAATGGAGGTCACATCTTCTCTTGTTGACGGAGCCAACGAGGATCTTATTGATCTAATCTTTAAATTCATCAAACAAACTTTCAGGGTATGCTGCTCATGCAGTTACTTGAATTATATTTTAGCCTACCTCATGATATGTTATTTATTCCAATAATTGGTAAAATTGTTCTTAAACTTTTTCAATTAGGTAAGTAATGAAATCGGACATCGCGAAGCATACCACACTTTGAGCAGAATTCTGGAGGTCTGTATTTGTGTCCTGGCAATATGTTTAGAACGTATTTTTGAGCTTATTGGGGATTCTGTTCTCTTATCTTGTATGCATTGTGGTTCTGCAGGAACACTCGTGGTTTTGTTCTTCCAGATTCGTTGAGCTGGTTGATCTATTACTTGGTCTCAAGTCGCCATCTGACATTGCTTCTCTTAGAAGTCGGTTTGCTTGTTTCCATGTCCTTATGGTTCACACATTAAAGGTCAGAATCTTCGCTTAAAGATAATCATAAGCTCATGTAGTTTTGAGAAATTAGTTATAAAATTGTTTCTTAAAGATTATCAGAAGGCACTTTCTTTTGAGATATGTGACAATTGAAGTATTTATTGCCATTTTGCTTTGAGATTCATTTTTAGATCTCCCTGCTCATCTTTCTCCCATGGCCTTTTCTTTTTAATTCTATATTCGGTATCTTTCTATAAATTCATTTTGTAAACTTTAGTCGTTAGAATCCACTACACACATCCAACTTTCATGTACATATAAATGCATGGAAGACTTTGACACCCGTTTAATATTTTGTGTCTAATGAAGTTGTAATTAGCACCCATGATTCCCCTTTTTGTTTTTTCTAATATGAGATAATGAGAAGATTGCCTTAGATGGAGATATGAAGCTACATTGCATCTATAAAATTTAGATGGCAGTTGAATTTTCGTCTAATATTTGTAAATACTTTGTGCAGATTAACTTGGAAGATGAGGAGAATACAAAGGCTTTTCTTATTCTTAATGAGATCATACTCATATTAAAAGATGTAAGAGCCACATAAAGAAGTTTGATCATGCTTTATATCCATTTTACTCATAGAAGTTACTCTCTCTCTCTCTTAGCATGTTGTCTTTATTTTTTTTTTTGTACTTTATGTCAAACAAAAGATGCAGGCATGAACAGGATGTTAATTATTTCCAATATATTTCCCTTTGTCTTAATTTTAGTCATAAGATATCCAAGCTAGCTTTGATGTCAAATCTTAAATAAGGATGCAAAGAATTCTTCAATTGTAAATTTTATGTGGCTCGAACTATACTTCTAGGTTTTTACTGCAATGAAGTAGTCTATTTATCATTTGAATCCCGTTGATTGAATGGGTAAATAGGTTGAGTTGAACTTGGGTGGTCTTCATTTGGGGTTGATCTTTCTGGGAGGTTGGAAGTGCATTTATTATTGCATGTTCGGAGGGAAGCATTACACTTAGGTTTCTTTTCCTCTGAGTAATTAAATTCCAACTATGGTTTTATTACGCTGATAGAAAAGCTACTTGCTGCAAGGGATAAGCAGTTAATTATAACCATAATTTGTAAGTTTAAAGAAGATAAAAATAGAATAGTATAATTTCAAGTAGGTTATGCTCAAAAACCTGAAAAAGTATCTGAAGGCACAAATTTCTCTTGTTTGAAAGCACATTTCACTATTTTAATGACAATAGATTTAGTGACAAGTATTGGTGTGGTTATTGCTATCATGTGGTGCATTTGGAGAGGGGGGATTGAAGAATCTTTAATGACTAGAAATGTGATGAGACCTATAAGCAAATATTAGAAATTTGTATTCTTTCTGAGCTTATGAATTATTAAGGCAATCCTCTGTGTTTTGGCCAGTGTATTTGACAACCCCCGTGATAATTCTGAGGGTTTTGTGATTTAAGTCTTCTTGCCCTTTGGCCTTCCCTTAGGTATGTTAGAACCAGGCGCTTAGGGATTGTCTTATGCAATGCGAATACAACGGATGGATTTTTGGTGTTAGTTCCTGAATTATATCCTGTCTTATTTGCTTATATATTGGGTTTCAGTCTTATTATGTTATGCTTGTGCGACTGAATTTCTTCTCTAACATGTGCTTAGATTAGTAATTGAGCTTTTTGATATTGCTATGAAACAATTTATTATGATTCTCTAATTATATTGCATTGTGTTTATTTGACATTCAAAACATTAGTCTGGTAATGATGTACATATAATTTTCTAATGTAGGGTGACGAAGAAGCTAGAAAAGTGGCTTATGATAGACTCCTCACTATAGTATCTAGCTTGAGAGACCCATCATGTGCCAGTGATGATGCACCTTTTCACAAATTGATTAGCATGGTACGTGCAATACTACAGTCTTACTACGCTTGTGTGAGTTTGTTCATTGAGGGCTGCATTTTTAATACGCTATCCAATTAATTTTCTTCTCTCATCATATAGTATGCTGCCCTTGTTTGATAGATAATGTCATTAGTCTGGTTTGTATTAATGGTGAATGGTGAAGGATTAGGTAGAAACAAATATATGATTGTATCCATGATCTTTGGTTGTGGGCATAAGTAGAAGGCTGCAACAAGCATATAGGTGGTCTGAGTACTCGTCATGGTCTATTTCCGGCCTTAGCAGTAAATGAGTATAAGTTATGCTAGCAAAAGAACCTGGGAAATAGTTGACCTGCAATCATTTAATCGCTTGACCCAGGTAAGTGTTGTGAGGCATTTTCCATTGCCTGATTAGCCTTACCTCCTATGCTTGAAAGAAATTGTATACTTGTGTACGAAAAATTGTGTTGGAATGTTTTGGTTTGTGCTTTATTGTGCTGTGTCTGTTACTCAATTAGAGCTGCTCTTAAAATCAACTATGTTATGCCTAATTGTGGAACTAACGTGGTGGTTTCTATCTTCCTTCTTAGTCTACTTTAGATAGTATTAGTAATGACTGTAATATTCAGAAACTTTTAGGGCTAAGATGACAGTAACACTTCGATTGTAAACTAATGCTCTTGCCCAATCTTCAGATAATGGGCTATCTTTCTGGTTCATCTCCTCATATAAAGAGCGGAGCAGTGTCTGCGTTATCTGCATTGGTTCATAAAGATCCTGATATCTGCCTCTCAGTGCCAGATCTTGTCCCGTCTATTCTATCTTTGCTGCAAGGAAAAGCTGTGGAAGTTATAAAAGTGAGTATTGCATTATTCTTAATCCAGATCCATTTTCTTTTTAACTTTTAATGCTAATTATTCTTGTTTGTCATATATTAAACAGGCTGTTTTAGGCTTCGTAAAGGTATTAGTACTTTGCTTACCATCCAAAGACCTGCAGAATTTTCTATCTGATATCATTAATGGAGTTCTCCCATGGTCAGCTGTCTCAAGGAATCATTTTAGATTAAAGGTAAATGGAAGTTCGGCATAAAGCTTTTATTGCCTATAAATAAATATGCATGCACCTATATTTCGATTAGGTTATTTATGTATCAGACGGTCCTTATGTATAGGCATGTTTATTTTATCTTCAGGTAACAACTATACTGGAGATCATATTACGCAAGTGTGGTTCTGCTGCAGTGAAGCTAGTTACTCCAG
>JAYMTT010000839.1:0-11264 GCA_036898025.1 Hypseocharis bilobata
TTCTTTTTGGTTTTAACTGCAAGTATCTCCACACCCTTTGCGAGTAAGACTAATCTCGTTCGGGGTGCGTGGCTGTCCCTCCCAACAAGTGTTTTACTGCATGCTCGAACCTCTGACTTGCAAAAGCCTCATTTGATTAGTGTTTTTTTCCTCAATATTTGATTAGTTAGGTGTAACAACTTTTTGAGCTTATTACAATAATATAAAATTGAAAGTCGACCACTAAAAAATTTATTTTTAATCTTTAAAAAAATCAAATAAGACATTTATTGAAAGACAAATAAAGTATTGTAATGTCAAATTCACGATTCAATGTAGACAAATTATCTAACAAATTTATAGGTGGGTATCACCCAATTTCATTTCAAGATGTGTACAATAAAATGAAAAGACAAGTCATTAGTCATACAAAGTTATTGATAAAGTAACTAAGTATGGAAGAGTTAGAACAATATGACTCAAGTGGTGGAGCACAACTGAAATTCCTCACACAAAATTAATGCCATCAATGTGTCACACGTGTATCAATTTCAGTATTATTCAAGTGTTACACATGTGTTGATCAAACAAAGTGCTCCACATGTGATGCGTATGTGAATGCACCTAGTATTTTTCAATGGGCTATTAATTAGGTAGAGCTGACAAAGAAAGGGGTGCGGAAAGAGTTGATGATAAAAGTATCTAATTGGAGATACTAGTAAAAGCTATCATGAGTACAATTTTGTAACTTTTTAAATTTCATGAAAACTATTCTTTTTAATGGAAACATAAAAATTATACATTTTATTTTTACAAATGGGTTATTATAAAGTAATTATTACATTTTTATCACTAAAGTCCACATAAATTTATAGTCCCAAATTTTGATTACTAGAGTTTACTTAGACTTTTAGTAACCAACCTTCAGCCACTAAAACCTGCATTGTTTGTCAGTAACCAACCTTTTATTTCTAAAAACTATAAAGACTTTTTGAGTATTAAAACTTCTATATAGATCTTTAGTCCAAACTTTAGTCATTAAAGTATGAACTTTTAGTTGCCAAATTTTAGTTACTAAAGTCTACGTAGAATTTTAGTGGCTAAAGTTTGGTAATTAAAGCTTACATAGACTGTTAGGGCTAGTTTGAGATAGTTTATTGTTTGTGGCTTTTTGTTTTTAAAAAGAAAAAGCTACCACAAAGGTGTTTGATATAACTTTTAGTGACTTTTAAAAGTCAATTTTAGCTATTTGAACGTGGCTTTTTAAAAGCATGGAGGAGGATGATTTTAAAAATCAGGCTTGACTTTTTGAATTTTATGAATAATAATATCCTCATAAATATTTTAAATTTCTAAATTTACCCATAAGAATATGTTGTTACATTAACTCTATATTTATCTTTTTATAAAATCTCTCTTTATGATATATATTTTTTGATAAAAAATATTTGTTCGCAAGTGTAAATATAATAATAATTTTATTAGTTAATATGTTGTGAAAAATATACTAGTATATGATTTTAAAAGTTAGTTAATAAAAGTTTTTATTTCTTACATAACAATGTTCATTTTGGTAATTATCACAACCATGTTACGTTTCGTCAGTTGTGCTAACACTAACAACTTTTTATCCGTTATTTTTATAAGGTATTCCAAACAATTTCGCGATAGCTTTTTTACAGCAACTTTTACACCGTAACTTTTAATCACCCATTTTTTAAAAAGTATCTGCTATCTCAAAGTGTCACTTAATTTTGTGTTGAATTGATAAGTGTAGCAACCACCACCATCGCAACGAAAGGTTGAGGACTTTTAACTTTTACAATTTAGATGAGTTTTTTTTTTTTTTTTTGGTTAAATAGAGTTATGAGTTATGAGTTATGAGTATCGGAGTGAATGATCTCCTAACCACCGAACACCAACTCAAACCAAACTCTGACTAGTCTAAAGTGGTTTTTATTTTTTATTTTTTTATCTAACCCTTTTAACTTTTACGATCAAGATCATGAGTTATGACTTAATATATTGTGAATCTCCTTAGATCGGGGTGAACCGTCTCCCAATTCACCTGTCAAAAGAAGAAAAAAGAAAGAAAGAAATCTCCATATCCATATCCATATTATTGGCGCCATTAATTGAAGTGAACACTCTCAGTCTCAGACTCTCAGCCCCATTTACTATAATTTTATATAAAATCTAAAATCATCCAAAATTTTCTAACACATAGCTTCTCTTTTCTGACTCAACCCACCGAACACCAACTGCACTGCACTGCACTGCACCAGGTTGAGGTAGCTCTCTCATCTAATTCCGAATCTCCGATTATTCAAATTTCCACTATTTATTTATTTTTAAATCTTGATTCAGTTTAGTCTAGTCTCTTCTTCTTCTTCTTCGCCAAACACCCCAACGCCCAAAATCCACCGTGATTCGTCGCACCACCACCACCGCCTCATATGTAATTTCTGTTTCATCTACCAGACTGAGATCTGAGATCCCACTAATTTTCATTTTACCTCTTCTCTTTCGCTTAATTCCCTAATATTTGCAAGTCTGTGTTCATTGGGGCAATCATACACTAGAATTCGTCACATATCACATTGGCAAATGCAATATGGAAATATATATACTGTATAATTTGCAATTGCTAACTAGGATTAGGATTAGGATTAGGATCTCTATATTATAAAATTAAAAGGTTGCTTTAGCTTCTAGCTCTGTGGATTTAAAGTGAAAAAGATATTGTGAACGCGTCCGCTTATGCAAATCTAACTTCTGTATTTATTTACCTTTTCAATGTGCACGTTTGCTGTGAATATAATAACACCAAACTTCATTGAACCACAGTGACAAGTTTATAGATTAGTGCCTATTCTATAACTAATTGATTATAGGTTAATGTACTTGGGTTCAGATGGAACACGAGAATGATGTTTATATGAGATGCTAAGGTTTGGTTATCATCAAGTATGTGTTACGGTACCCAGAAAATGTAGTATATATGAAATAATCAATTTGTGAGTCTTTGACGAGACCATGACTGTATGCAATTATCAGATGGAAAAGACAAATCGATCACAAGTTATACAAGAAACTCTGAGAGAAGAAGTCAAATCGTTTTTTGACTCAGCTCCTCCTTTGAAGAACAGTGTTGAGCTCGGTGAGAAATTGAAGGAATTTGTTGAACGCAACTCTTTACCATCAGGCGAGTTCATTCTCAGTAACTAAACAGCATACAGACTTATTGATTCTCTTAAGTTGCATTTGAATAACTTAACTTATTCGGATTTTAAGTTGTTTTTGGCATGCATATATGTAGGTAATGGAGGACCAAAGAGGGTTGTATGTGTGACATCTGGAGGTACCACAGTTCCTCTGGAGCAGCGGTGCGTTCGTTATATTGATAACTTTAGCTCTGGGCATAGAGGAGCAGCATCCACAGAGTACATCATATCACATGCTTTATCCAATCTCAATCTCCAGTTTCCATATTTACAAATTTTCTTGACCACATGGAGTACCTGATCATATTGCAGATATTTTTTGAAGGCTGGATATGCAGTTATCTTTCTATATCGAAGGTCATTTCTTTACTATCATGTCATATCTTATTGTCTATGTGCTTAAAGGAGCTTTAAATATAATTTGGTATAAGAAAGCGGTTTTGTTGCTTTATCATTTCTTCTTTCATTTGTTGATGATGTATGGCTTTATTATGCAGGGGAACCTGCCAGCCATATTGCAGATCACTTCCTGATGATCCCTTACTCGAATGTTTTGAGTCCACAGAGGAATCAAATTTTCAAGGTTTGTGATTATGTTTTCTAAAAAAGAAAAAAAAAATGGTTGTCGAGATAGGATGACTGTGTACTGCTTTCTTTGCTTCAGATTTGTTTCACCCTCAAAAAAGGCATTGTTTTGATAAGTAGTATTCATAATTCAACCCTATCCTATGCTTGAGTTTTACAGCGACTTGATTTCGCTGATTTTCTCATACATTATATTGTATAAACAATCCTTAATGGTTCTCCTAAAGGTGACTGGATTTTGTGTTCTATTCTAGTGTGCCAACCACATGCTGAAGCAGTGAAGAAAGCAATTAGTGATCATCATGCTGTATGGACTGTCAATGTTTATCTTGGTTATTTAAAGTATTCTAGATTTTTCACTTTAATTTTTGGCTCTCTTGGTTTGTTTTTTGATGGCATAAATGAAGCTTAATATGATGGTGAGCTACTTTGGACTTTATTGCAGGCAGTAGCAGGAGGCCTGTTGTTAAAACTTCCCTTTACGACAATATTTGAGTATCTTCAGGTGATTTATAAATTTGCTCCGGCTAGTCCATAGTAAAATATCAACTGCCTCAATTGTGAGTGTTAGAGATTTCCTGTGCTTATATATGGGTTACTCAGGTCAAGAGGGGCCCTCTGGCGTGAGTGGTTGTAACTGTATGAATTAAGACTTCAATCATATATTGGAAATGCATATTTTGTTTAAAGTGGGCCTTTTATACCCCTTGAACCCTGATAAAAAACTGAAAAAATAAATCAAATAAAAATACCCCTGGAAGAGGCAGGGACATCATTCTATCTTTGGAGTTGATCTGTCTGTCTTATGGTGTGAATTGCCTTTTAAATAATCAATTCCTTAGGTCAGAACAGTGTTGTTAAATATAGGTAATGCCGATTAATAGAGCTATCCATTGCCTAGTAATAAAAGTTGGTACTTATTTTACGTAATACAAGATTGAATTGTAAGAACCAGTCTAGATAAAAAATTAAATCAAAAGGAGGAACTGTCAACCATAGGATAGTCTATATTGTGAGCTAATAAAATAAAAGGGGAGGGAAGACAAGGAAAATGATGTATCACCTAAAGTTATGAGTCGACAACCTTATTGTGATAGTATCCCTCTTTCTCAGGTACTATTTATATAATAAATTTTTGTTGTAACTTACATCAGTTGTATAAGATATTTTTTGGTTAAAGTCATATGAACTAATATTAATTTAGTATATATTAGAAAACAATTCAAGGAGCAATCGGATTACGAGTACTACCAGATGATTTGTCCTGGGAAGGTCAACTGAAATAAGCTGATTCCAGTAGTAAATGCAATTGTAGGGTACAGGAAAAAAGTAAGGAGAAACACACTTTTTAACTTATCATTTTTAAAGTTCCCCAAGTCTCAATGATCTTACTAATTTTTTGGTACTGCAATTAAACATCTTGCAAGATGGGCTTCTAATCCTAGATACTTAGCCCCTTCTAATCCAGTTTGACAAAATGCGTGGTTGGTTCATCTTTTGCATGGAACTGATGTATAAGCATTACCAAATACTACCCAAACTTTTGCCTCAAGGCATATCAGTTAAGCATGACTTGTATATTTCCTTTACTGCCTAGTTAGATATTATTTGTGCTTGTGATATCAGTGGCAACATCTGAGAATCTAGGAGCTTGGTACATATTCTTCTTTCTATTGATACTTGGTTATTACTTCTTGAGCAGATGTTACAGATGGTCGCAATATCAATGAGGACTCTTGGGCGACAAGCAATATTTTATCTTGCTGCTGCAGTGTCTGACTTCTATGTCCCATGGAAGAGCATGGTAATGGTTTAATATGTTGGAAATTTTCTTTTCGTTTCTCCTTTTGTCATTATTCAGGCTAGATTGGGTACTAGGGATAAGTGGATCTTGTCAACTACTTCAGGAATTCCCTAGTACTCCTCTTTTTAGAGCTAAAGTTGTATACCCCGTTCCAAAATGATTCTGTTACATGAGGAAATCATGTAACATATTGTTAGAAAACTAGTTCAACCGTGCACTCCTTTTCTCATGTAGGGAAAGATTCACCCAATGCTGTCTTGTTCAAATAGAAGATTGTCATAACTTTGATCAGACTATATTAATACGTGTTGACCACAAGCTCCCTATATATTTCATCAACATTACTTAAATACCAGTAGTGGCTGAAAAGTGATAACAAGGGAATGCGACATCTGCTTTGTTGAAGTTCCAAATGTAGCATAAGATCCATTAGCCCTTGGAGCATGTGTAATATACTATAGAAGCTGCTTGTAGACTTTTAGTACATGAAGTTTCTCCCCTAAATATTAGACCATTCTCTTGCTGGTTGAGCTTAAAATTATTCTTCTAGGAGCCAAAAAGTTGAAGTCATGAGTTAAGTCCACTCTTTTCTGTTCGGTAAATAGTGTGATCAATTGTGCAGGCAGAGCACAAGATTCAATCAGCATCTGGTCCTTTAGACATGCGACTTGTTCAAGTGCCAAAGATGCTTTTAGTGCTCAGGAAAGAATGGGCTCCAGTGGCCTTCTGCATATCATTCAAGGTTAGTTATTATGCCATGCTTATATTGAATGTTATTTTCAGACTTTTGATGCTGATTGTACCCACAGAAGTTAGTTTTATCAAGTCGTCCCTTTCAGTTAAAAAAATTTAAAATGAGTAGATGTAAAGTTCTTTTACAGCACCTTCAGTTAGGGCAATACATTTTGTTCAAGGATCAACAACTTTTTTTGGAAAGAGAATTCTTAAATGTTGAAGGTTCAGTAACATGAAATCATACCATCTTATTGCAATGCGTACTTTTCTTTTTCTTTTTTTTTTCATTTCTGATTTTTCTAGGGTTATAATACAAAACAATTTGATAAATAAAGGTGTTAGGTTCAAATCCTACTAAACAAAAAAGTCTGGCCTACACATTCACAGGTCCATTTTTTTTTGGTCATCTGGGGAATCATATTGAACTGAAGTCATTTCTATTTTCATGTTTGTTCTTGGTTGAACGAATGTGAAAACTTGGAATGCCAAGCATGCCCCGTCTCCGGAAAAGAATACGTCTGGTTTCATAAAATGTCTTTGACATGACATGAAATTTGGATCAAAGTTGTTATATGTTTCATTACTCAATATGTATGTATAATTATGGATCAAACAATTTACGACACATTTTTGAGTTATCCAGTGGCCAAAAAGGTCAAGGGAAAAGAAAACTGTTCTTAACAGAATATAGTTTTTATTATTCACTTGTCCTGTGAATTATCATCGCTTTGCTCTCAAATCTTCTTTGCTGTCCTAAAAGCTTGAAACAGATTCAAAGATTCTCCTAGAGAAGGCTGCTATGGCTCTTAAAAAGTACAAGATGGACCTGGTTGTAGCAAATGAGCTTTCGACGCGTAAGGAGGTGGTTGTAGTTGTCACAAGCAACGGAAATATTTCTGTTCACCGTGATAAGGCTCAGGCTGGTGCAGATGTGGAGAGTCCTCTGATCGAACTCATTGTGGAGAGACATTGTTCTTATATTAATTCCTATAAATAATTTGTAACGCACACAGCATCATACATGATATAGGTACAACATAGTTTTCAAATAATGCTTTGTATTTCTCCATTCTGTCTTCCCTTCTTTCCCCAGAAGTTTATGCAACTGTATTTTGTGGGTCTTCCCCATGTTATTTCAGCTTTCTAATGTTTTGATAGCAGCACATTAACTTCTCTTGATTCTTTAAAGTGAAAATGAAAGTTGATTTTGATTACTTTACAAATTACAGTACAGCTTTGCTTATGAGACAATCTGAATCTTAGTATACTTTTTTCGGTTTTTTATAAAAAATAAAAAAAAATAGTTCACAAATTTAAAAGTGCATTCTTTGACAGTACTCTGTAAGAAATTTGGCTTACGATACTCAGACTATGATACAAATTGAAGAAATAAACTAGAAAAGAAAGAAAGAAAGAAGAAATGAAGAACAGAAGCAAGAAAGAAGAAAAACGAGGTCGTTTAGGAGAAGCAACGGCTACTAAAGAAGAAGAGCCAAAACGCACAGTTTCAATAAAGAAAACTGAGTAACAGGCAGGGCACGTGGCATGCCAGCTGTAAAGAATATGTTAGTCAGTTAGTTAGTGTTAAGCAATTAGTTCAATGAAGAACCAATAGTACTTTAGCGTAACAACACTCATTTGTAATTCATTATGTGGAATCAAGAAATTTGTCTTCTCTCTCTCTCTTGGATTCTCCTCTGATCTCAGATCTATTTCTCATTCTTCTGCAATTCTCTTCTCTGCAAACATGTTAATTTTCTCAGTAACCAAAGAGATCCAGTCTTGAAGATTAACTTGTATCAAACTATTAATTGGGCCATGATTTTCCAGCAACTATCATCATCAAAGAGCAGTTTGGCGTAGCTTATAAAGTACTATAAATTAGTAAATTACAAAAAGTTAACTATAATCATAGAAAGAAGCGTAACTAATAAGGTTTTTTGCTTGGTCAAAGTAGTAATCACCAAAATAAAAAGCCACGGAATTGCGACCTTTCTTTTTCCTCAGTTTTTTCTTCTTGTTTTTTTCAATTTTTCTGATTAATTAAGTGATTGATCAGCTTATAGTCCTAGAAGCTGGTTGCCTCCGCGTCACAAACGTTTGCAATCGCATAAAACTGCAATTGCCCAAAAGCATTGGACAACACAAGATTTTGTGTTTGAATGGTGAGATTTCTATGACCCCACCTATTGCTTTTCAATCATAATTTTGCGGCCTCTCTACCACAACCGCAAATAGGCCCTTGGATAAACAGCCTCCAAGAAAATAATTAGGGGCGGCCTCTAATTTGAAATCTGGAATTAAAAAACAAAAGATAACATTGATGTGAAAATGACAATTTTCATCCATTTCTTGAACTTTTGGAAGGTATCCTATCTATACAACACTTCTGTACAACAAAATATGGATCACCATCGGCTCATGTATTGTAAAGAGTACAGGGAGCCAACATTTGCAGCATTTGTCTATAACGCTTCATCATCTGTGTCAAGCTCAAGACCCTCAGCAGCTAAAAGTTCACCGATAGTCTTTTTAGTTTCTTCCTCAGCTTTCTTTCGCATCAAGTCCCTTTTCTTTAGGACAAGTGTATGCCGCTTAAGAGTTTTGGTGAAGTACTCCTTAGATGCCTTTTTCTCTTTTGCGAGGATTCTCCTCTCTTCTGCAGGGTCAATCTGAAATTCAGTCCAAATACATAACCTTTAGTAAATACTTCGTAAAATATATGCAGCCATAACAAAATGACTCACATGTGGAATTTATTTCAGTCAAAAGTGAAACCATTTACAAGTAGTGTAACTAAAGTAGTTGAAAGTAGTGTGGAACAGCTTCAAGCCATCACCATGAAGCATGGCCTACATCGATCCTAAAAACATTTCTCCAGCCACATGAGGGAAGACTGAATTTTAGGAAGAGAAGACCATTTTTCATTATGGTGAACTAGATATTTATGGTCTATGGATACTTTGATAGAGTATACCCACTAGAAAGTACATTGCTCAACTCATTGCAATTTAAGTGGAAACAGTGCACGACAAAGAGGATTTATCTCAGCAGCATCACCTTCTGCGAAAAATGCAGCCTTATTAAATTCAATCTCCCCACCCCTTCCCCTTGACACCCTTCCCAATCAATTATCTCAAAAATGGGAACGATGCACAGTGAGTACAACCATTTATGTGTAGAAATAAATAAAAAGGAGGGTTGAGCATTCACAAAATAATCAGGGAACCCAGGAGCAATATTTATCCCACTAGAAAACTATTTGAAATTATTTGGCACCTTTGATCGTGCAAGACGACGTGCACGGAGATTCATCTCACGCTGCTGCTGCTCTGCCCAAGCTGCAATGGCCATATCACCCCGCTGATCAAAAGCCTTTCGCCTTTTTATAAGCCAGTCCATCCATGATTGGGATGCCTAGCAGAAGAACAACATCAAAGTGCCATTAGTTTTAAGAGGCTAGACTAACATTTTTTTTTTTATAATTTCAAGAAGCATAGTTTATTCTAAAATATTCTCCACACAATTATTAGTTTATTCACCTAAACGGGTAAAGTAATCAATGGCCAGAAATCCAGTTTCATGTCTTCAAAACATAATGTGCAGTTAGGAAAAGGATGTAGAATATCAAACAAGAACCATCAAGTGAATTCCATGATAACATACGTAAAGATGAGTAATCAACAAGTAACAAAATAATAAAGCAGTGCATAAGTTAGAGATCTTAACCCTGTTACTACAGAACTTAGGGCATAGGTTTGAGTTTATTCAAAGACAAGCTATAAACTGATAAAACTTAGATGTAATTTATAAATCATACCTTCATTGGGTTGACACGGTTATCAGTATCATATTGCCTCCGCTTCTCCTCATCCGCAAGCAACTCATAAGCAGCTTGAATCTTAATAAACCTCGCTTCAGCAGTTTCCCCTTTCTCAAGGGTCCCTTTACCATCATAGACTTGTAAATTGAACAGATTGGATCAGTTCGGTGTTATAGAAGTTGATGTCTATGATTTAATTAGACACATGATACAACCAAAAGTAAAAAACAGAATGAATGAAATTGTTAAATACTAAAGGCAGAGCAGGAAATACTCCAATAGGCGTTTTATAGGATTGAAAAGAGGAATGTGAAATGGACCGACATTAGTCCTCTGCCCCAGTATATAACAGCTTTACTTTGAGTTGTATAAATAAAGAAAAACAAATGCAACATCTTCACCTTTTTATTTTCTAAAATTTCCCTGATGGTGAGTTCTTATTTGCCATAGTTGACATGTTGTGCATAAGCTGCAGTCATTGGATGGGCAAATTGCCGTAATTCTGCTTACTTGAAGTGGTAGAGAATTGTTTTATGACTTAATCATATCCAACCTTTATTCCCTCAATCCATTTCAAGTGGCCCATTAATTGGCAGACTGCAGAGGCCAGTCATTCCTGCCAAGGTTAAATGTACAGCAGGAAGCTTGTTCAAAGGGCAAGCTCACTACACAATCTTTATGAACAGAGAAATATTCTGGAATACCTTTACCACATCAACCCCCAAAGACCATTTATCACCTTCTTCTTTTTTGATGAATTGGTACAAAACATTGGAGATGTTACATTCCAATAATGTTATATGTTTGTGATGCATACCCTATATTCCTAAGCATGTGCAATAATAGTTTTACCTAGTTTTGCAGAAACCAAAATCTCTTTGCCATTCAATTCTTGTCAACTCCTCCTCAAGTCTTTTGAGTACTCTTGGAAATACACAATTTTTTAAAAAGTCTATTGAACTCTTAAAATAACTTGCAGTCCAAATAAATAGCTAGTTTATAAGTGCTATTTTAATTGAAAGTCTAAAAACTCAAATAAACTTTTGCTTCTACTAATGGTAGGGGTGCCTCATCCCTTAACCATAGGTCTCGAGTTCGAGCCCTGGGTATGGAA
>JAYMTT010000840.1:0-11263 GCA_036898025.1 Hypseocharis bilobata
TTTCTTAAAATTTGTGCAAAGTCAAATAAGACAGTCAAATTGGGACAGAGGGAGTAATAAGAGTACCAACTACTTTTGTCCCAAAGCAACTGTCATAGTTTGACCTTTTGCAGGCATGAAGAAGAAATATGTTTTTGCAGGCATGAAGAAGAAATATGTTACCAGTAGTAATCTAATTTATTACTAAAAAGATAAGTGGACAATTAATATAGGACACCAATTTTAGGAAAGTAAGACTGTTATTGTGGGACGGGGGAAGCACTGTCGATGGAATGCAATAACCCCAAATGAAACCAACACATATTTCAATGTCAAATGGATATTACTAGGAACTTATCATGGCTGTTGAGAATAGTATCCTGCAACATTTTCAAAACCTTTCTAAATTGGTTGGAACATTTCATCATATAGTATACAGAGATGTAAACAACTCAATGTAGAGACATCCTCGCAAAGGTAAAAGGTTTCAATTGCTTTTCTTGCATTATGTTATGCTGTTACAAGTTTGATTGCTGACTCACCAGAAACAAGCCTGCGTATGTTTACAAACCATACACCAAGTTCCGATGGTGTCCCTACAAAACTCGGGCAAAAGTTAGAGGACTAATATTAGAAATAAAGATCAGAGTACCTTCAAGTCGATTACTTTCCCATGTGAGTTAGTATCCTGCTGATCAAAGCTTCTTTCTTTCCGGTTAGTGGAAGATTGTGTGCCGTCAGGTAGTACTTCAAATCGACCACTGTCAAATCCTTCAGCTGCAAAACATAGATCCATAGAGAAACCAAATAAACATCCTAAAATTATTAAACCCATAACACAAGTCAAAGTTCAGTTTTACATTTCCGTTGTCAGCAAGAGCAGCCCAGTCATAGTTTGCACACTCCTTAATTGCATTTTCAGTAGCTGCTTTCCTTTTTTTGGATGCCTCACTCGGTTTTTTATCCGCAGAGTTGATTTCATCATATTTGTCCCCAAAGACGGAAAGCTTAAATTCTTCTGTTGCATTAACAACTCTTGGTCTGCAAGCCAAATACACATACACATCATTTGAAGTTGATAGTATCCACAAAATTTTCGCTAAATATGGAAGGGTAATAAATACAGGGAAAGATGATAAAATATAATCTTGTCCTCACCTCGCCATGCCTTCCTCGTCAGGGACTGTTTCATCTTTGATTTCCGGTATCTCGTCTTCTTCCAGGGCTAGGGCCTGCAATACTGCATAATGTCTTTGCAAAGCTGCAAGATGTTACTTCGTTACATAATGAACAAATACTTTGAAAATTCAAAGACTAGATATGACAATAACCAGATTAGAGCTCGACTTCCTCAATAGAGAAGTGAAAATATAGCTTAAATAACTGATAATTGCAGAAACAAGGTAAATCCAATTACAGAAAAAAGATTTGCATCAGCTCAGAGTCAGCTACATGTTCCGCCCAGACTACTGAAAAAATACTTGCACAAATATGAAAAGACATGTAAAAAAAAAATGACATCCACGACAGATGATAGGGTATGTTAAGGAAATGGCATCTGCATACTTTTAATATTCTGCAAGGCTACAAGGTAACTGTTCAAATTAACCCATAGGTATTTTGGTTACATTTTTCTCCATTTTTATGTATCTAGTAATTAACATCTGAAAATACACTGTAAGATTGGCTAACTGGCATGCATGTATTCATGATTAGTCTTCTTCGAAGAATAATAGACTTCATGACTTCAAACATAGTTTGATTTATCTTAGCATATAACAATCTTTCCACTCTTAGAACAAACTACAATTTAGCTCATACAAACGTACAAGTGTCCTAAAACATATCTACAAATATTGGAAAAGAAAATGGAACAGCTAACTGAAGAGAACTACACATTCCCACAAAACCATGTTGATCTTTATAACAACCTTCAACTTACAGAATGACCAACCAGTATATTGCAACTTACCAGGATTGGAAAACTGGCACACTGAAAAATCTTTCAAGTCCATACGTTTAATTAAAGCAGCGGCCTTCTCAATTTGATCATCCGTTGCTCGAGGTACAGCAACACCTGGCTTTGAATGAAGCTGCATAATTTACCAAATTCATCAAGCAATAATATTAATTAGAAAGATATTCAAACTAACTCATGCACACACAAATAAATATTTATATTTATCTTGCCTCCTCAATATGTCTGACGTCATCAGAATAAGGAAGATATATCATGTGCATTCCTGGTGGCTCAATTTGACCACCGGCATCAATCACCTCGTCCTGTGCAGTTTCAAAGAGTTGATAAGGTTTATCATAAATGTAAAACGCAAACATTATAGACTGAAATAATTATGAAAGTAGTAACTAGAATTCCAGTGAAACTATAAATTTGACTGAATGCCAATATCCTATAGCTTAAATTGTTATATTCAGAAATAGATGACTGAGCATGAGAAGAGAGCTTTATCAAAAATGTAAAATGCAAATATTATAAAATAAAAAACCAGTTATGAATGTAATAATTGAGATTCCTCTGGAACTATTAATTTACTTAATGCCAATATCTTATAATTTGAATTGTTATATTATGAACAAGATGACCTAGAGCATGAGAGGTAGGCTATTTCCCTTGCAGAAAACATATAACTCATGGCTTTAGACATTACAAGAAATGAATTTCTTAAGAAGCAAAAGATGATAACGCCTGATATTGCATTATTGCTAATTGCTTCTTTAGTTTTCGTAAACAATTCTATAATACAAGTGTCCTCCAGAGAATTTTCCAGAACAACAGTTATCCAGTCTCTTTTTATTGAGAATTTCAATTTGTCTAACAAGCTTGCTCAATCTTCACAGTTATCCCAAATCCAAGCCTGAATTAAATTCTATTTTTATGAATAAATTTAATCGTATGATATGCATCTATCTCACTTCAGTTTAAGATCCCTTGATTCAGAACCAGAGGCAACAAAATCTCAAGGAACATAACAAGTTAAATGCTATAATGCAACAATACAGCACCAAAAGAGTAATTATATGAAGAGATGAAAGACATAATGGAAATCATACGAGCGAGTACTAGGTCAATGTTTTCAAGAGGAAGAGACTAGGGAAGGAATAGACAAAAAGCTAGAAGATGTATGCAGATAGATACATACTTCGATCTATTACTGGATGATGCTGACGATATCTATCCGCCAATAAGCTGTTCAACTTTGGCCATTCTAATTACTTAATGGAAAATTAGTTTAGACATTTCAAAGGCACCAATGTACTGTCGCTAATTGAACACAATGACACCCTTAGCAACAACTTATCCAGTAGTGTGTGCATCAACATAAGAGCTGTGTCAAACAAAAAAGCAGTGTCTTACTTGTGCAACTAGGGCAACCAACTGAGGGCGAGATGTACTGCCATAAAATGCAACTGCATAACTGGCAAAAAACAGAAATAATACCTGTTATGTGCAATACACTATCATGGATAATAAAAATTTAGAGGTATTCAACATCAGTTTATGAGAAACTCAAACTAATCACAATATTTCTTTAATGAAACTATCATTACTATGAAACTATACATAACACCTATTGCATGTCCTTTCCTAACTTTTAATTTAGAATGGCAGAATAGCACATATTGTAGAGCACAACAACTTAGCCTTAAAAGAAAAGGAAAAAATTTAAAACTGTCATTACTTGAGCATATAAAAGATGCCTTTAAATGCTACATATTTGTAGCAACATCAATTTTATATGATGTTTTAGTGGTCCAGTTGAAGTGTGTAAAAATGTTAATAATGTACTGACCGCTTAAGCCGTAACATGGACCTATGCAGGGCAACGAAAATGCTAGTGCTACCAATTACTTCCTGCACGAGGTAACCAACAAAAGAGTCAAATAGTATAGACCACACAAATGAGGTTGTCAAAAGGTTGTATGCTGTGTTATCATTGCACACCATACCACCAAAACCACTCGGTAGAATCATGAATCATGCAAAAGTTAATAATATCTTACTTCTGATAAACGTTCTTTTAAGCTTGACCAACATGTAAAAAAAGACACGCAATGAGTCAATACCAATTACCAACAAGCTCCATAAGAGAGGTCTTGTTAGTTGTTACAGCTAATACATGAAATTTATTTGAAACAAGATCATAATTGCATCTACCAAAGATTATGAACTGAAATCATATCCAATTTTATCCATTAGGACCATTACACTTTTTATGCTGGTTTTCATGTGCAGATATAAATTACTTCTTCAACCATTCCTTTCCTTGCTGTTGTTTCTGAAGGTTTGGAACTATATATATTATTGAAAGACAAATGTCCATCCACGTATCCAACAGAATTCAAAATTTTGCTATTTTCATAATAGTTTATGAGGCTTAAGTCTCTTTTTTTTTTTTTTGTCCAATGCCCCGCAATCATTTTAGCTATACTTGTTAAGCTAGAAGACTCAACATCAAGGGTTTGAACACAGCACACACAATTATGTTGCTCTACTCTTGTATACATGAAGAACCAAGAAGTTATGTGAATTTGTTAAATAAGACAAAATGATACTAGCAGTGCTGTAAAGGATAGCGAAGCAACCTCATCAGTAGGAAAAACAAATGTTGATGGCCTTAAGTTGTGATAATCTTTTAAGCAACTTAATGGTTTGAATCCTAGAAGACGAAGCTGACCAGGTGAAACTCTTTTTATTTCTGAGAGTTCCTCCATCGAGAACATGATATTCTTGCTGAAGAGAAAATAAAACAATTAGACTGAAATTCCAAGTACAAAACTGAGACCAGAACATGTATAATTAAAGAACATATGTCAACATGTTCCAACAACATAATCACCATTTATGACAGGGATGGCTATTAATGGTTATTATAGTTCGTGCCACTAATTTTTATGGTAGATGATTAAACCTGTTATAAATTTGCTTTTATCAAACCTCACATTTTCTATTCAAAGTTGTAGATTTAATTAATTAAAGAATGGGTAATAGTACAACTACTAACATGAGAAGAACTTCTAAACATGGTATCGTGGGACTGATGTGTTACAGAAATTAAATTAAAGTAGTACCAAATAATTTCTGTTAAGTCATGAATTACTCAAGTTGTCTCTTGTGTGTAATTCACATTAATTAGTACTAATTATAAGTAACAGATAAAATTTAATTCAATTTTACTGTATTACATTACAATTTTTCTGTGAATAAAAATATTATATACGCATTTCATTAGTTTCCTGTCATGGCACAGAACACCTACTCACATGACTATCCCTACATAAGAATATGAAATTTTTTTGTTTCTTTTCTTTTTTTCTTTTTGGAGATTAAAAATATCGAGTTTTTGCATCTCAAACTCCAGTAATTCTGCCCACCATACCAGCAATAGGAGATATGCAATTCTTCTATAATTAGAAAAGATAACTATCAACTGTTGAATTCATCACTTAGTAACAAAAAGATTTTATTTTTACAGTACTTCAAGCATGCCAAATTAATGAACACTTTTTCCTTTGCTAATTCTTTTTCCAGAAAAACCACGACTAACAGAAAGAAAACCCATAGTACGATTAGTATCTGTAACCTAAGAAGTAATAACTAATTAAAAGGAAATACAAATCTACGGGAACCAACACAGTAACAGAATGAAGCTCTAGAAATAAACGTGAAAAGCAGAAAGAACAAAGTGTCCTTACTTCTGGTATGGAAAAAAGCGTTTTGCAGGCTCTTGCATTAATGCACCAGTATCCGCACAGATGAAAGATCTTTCAGACTGCATAGTTTCAACATGCAAAAACTTTACTGAAATCTAGTCCCTATAATCCAATGACTAATCTAAAACAATAATAAGAGGGATATAACAAATAAAACAAACTTTAGGTTGAGGCCACATGCCAGAAAGACTACAAATAGATTGCCATCAGGATTCCAAAAAAGTAAACCAAAAGCTGATGAGGTTACCAAGATTTAAGCAACAAAATTTAGCATCTAGGACCTAGTATACAATGAGTGCAAACACTCCAAAATACTCGAAAATATTGTCAACGTCAACCACCCAACAACTCAGATTTCTGTGTTCAGGAAACAACTAATGATCCAGAATTCTGACAGAATTGAGCAACTTGAAAGCTTGCTTAAAGAGGAATGTAATTTCTCGCCATCATCTAAAAGATGCTACAAACATCACAGCTAAATTGTACTGAAGCTTAAGGTACTAGGCTAAGAATGATTTATTGAAAGACAATGAACTCAAAGACGATTCAAGAGACTTATAATCATATGCACAATAGTTAATAACTTGAGCTAGCAAAATAGATTAGAAGTATTACAGAACTGTAAGGGGTTCATATTCATGTATGCAAAGTATGCTTGTGCATGCAAAATAAGAGAAATGTAATGTGGCAAATGCCACATACCTTTAAAGGACGATTGGTAACAGAATCAAGCCACGTAATTGCTCCTAGAAACCAAATACAAAGAAGAAACTAATTATAAGTCATGGACGTTACATGAAGAAGCCAAAGTCTGCTTAACAACCAATGGTTAATTAGAAAACAGTAGAACATGCATACCTGGAACAGTTGGACGAATCAAAGCATAAGTATTCAGTTGAATTGATAAGCCACTGGCGACAGAAAATATTATTTTCCTAACCACACGCTTCTTGAACATACGCTTCCTTAGCTGTTCCTTCATATCTTCCAATCTACAAGTAGAGTTTTAAGCCTTATTTAGACCAAGAAATCTTACTAATGAAAGCAGTCACCAAAAAAGTACTCCAACCCCAAAAATGACTGAAATAAAATGTTCAACTTAATACAAAATTGGAGGCACTGATTTTTATGAAGTTACTTTACCCGGAAAAACTCATGTCAAACAAAATACAAGAAATTTTATACATAACCAATCCCAAATCCTGAAATTTGCCAATTTCGAGTATGTTCAACTCTACTCTTGTCAATAGTTAATAATCAGGTAAGCATCAGAAAGCACCGAATATCCCATCTAACAGACTCTGTCTCTTAGTTGCTACACCACGGTAAATATTTGCTAAATATGCTCAACATGAAAAACATAGGCAGAGGTAGGACTGTCATCAGGTTAAGCTGGGGCTTGGCCAAGCTCAGCCCAGCTCAAATGAATTGATGTGTTTAACTGAAACTCAGCACACGCCTTTTTCTGAGCTCTTGGCCATGTTTGGGCCAGCGATGTTTCACATGAAGACTGAGAATTCAGAAGAAACCACAAAATATGCTAAACCGGTAAGCTCTGGCTTGAAAAATTTTATACTTCACCATAAAGTCGACTATGCTTCTTGTGTTGGGAAACAAAATATAAACAAAAATCTGCATAAATATATAATACACTTTCAGGCTGACTCACTTCCATTTGAGGCAAGTATAGCCCAAATTTAAATCCACACACATTTTCAGACTGCTGGAAGTGTTCATTTTATACCAACACCAGTATAGGCACTTGCTTTTGAGTTTTGAGTCTCAGTGCTTAGGTTGAACTGTAGTAACTACCTTCTTCCTGTATATGTATGTAGCTAGCCAACCTTGACTCTTTTGCTCCATAACCTTAGCTTTTGGGTCAAACAAGTAGGCTTCAGGCTACCTCAGCCCATTTGACAAAGCAAGCATGAAGCAACTATTCTTTTTCCGTCTCCGAAAAAAAAAAAAAAAGAAGGCCAGCTGACAGTTATGCTGGCAATAATCTCACACACAAATAAAGTAATAGGTTTAACTTTATGCTTGTTCTTTATTTTTTGGCCAGACAGACATGCATGTTCAAGTTTTCATTATCTCTGACTTTTCTATGGGATTTGAAATATCATAACATTGTCATAATGATTTTACTCTAAAACGGACTACATATGAGAGTAGTTTCAAACGCAGATAGCAAATGCATGTAGGGCAACAATAGGTTCATACAGTTCCAATACTATACATGGAACTCTTATAACCACAGTAAGAATACCATAAAAAGAAATACTGATATGCATACTTTTCTGTTGTGGAGGGCATGAATTGAACAAGCTCGTTGCCTTCCAACCCCATCAATTCCTGTGACATGCAAGTTTAAAGTGGTAGTTAGTATAGATGCATCTCACCAGCCATAGAAGTCATTCTAGAAACTAATAGTGAAGGTAAAGACATACAGCATAGAAAAGAGAAATATCGAACTCCTCATCAGGCCTTCTCAAAGGGAGAAGTTCAATTGAGATGCCAAGATCTTGTGCATCCTGCAAATTTTCCAATCTGATAATAAATCTTCCCTCTATAGAAAGTACGACACCGTAAAACTATTCAGCATATACAAATTACATCTATAGCAACCAGAACTTTACTTTAGCTCGTTGCAATGTGGTTCTGGTCATATCTGTTTTTGCCACTCCCTTGATACTCCCAAAAGGATCATCTTCATTCGTGAACAAAAGTATCCTTTTATCAGCTGTTCTAGCAGATCTGAGAAAGTTTCATTATAAAAAACAACATAAAAAAGATCTCAAAAAACAGAAGGCAACAGTCTCAATAACAAGTTTGAACTACGCAGCATTACCCTTTACGCAGTATTGCTTGTGCTACCCAGAGTGCATTGTAGAGGGAATTTTCTCGAGACCCAGACACAATACCATATTTACTCCCAATTTCTTTCATAAATGATTCTGCATGAATGTGATTTCAAACATCAGGCTAGTCTTTAACATCAATATTCTCCATAACAAATAGTCATTTATCAAGAATAATTACTAGTTTGGGGGTTTTGATCGTAACATTTTCTGAGAACAAGCTTTTCAATTCAAGAATATTTGATGGTATACCATATATTAAATAAAAAATATGTAAGCAAATAGAAAGTATTGGGAAAAAAAATTTCTAATCACTATATTTTGGACAAAAAAATGTAAAAGAAAAGCATCACCTACAATCAAACTAATTAGAAGTAAGTTGATTAAACTGTTAATTGGTAAAAATAAAAGTAATGAACAGTGACATCTAGTGCAACCCAAATATCCCAAATAGTGAAGCAAATAAATACACTCTGAAGTAACAAACATTTAGTGTCAATCAAATGACGTAGATAATATGGAGTATAAAAGCAAACATCTAGGAGTCAGAAGAAGAAGAAATTATTGACCTCAGGACTTACCCTCTATGTGATCAAATTCTTTTATAAGTCTTGCTGTTGGCCTATCCAGATCCTCTCGTTCAGCAACATTAAAAACAAAAACACCATCAAGGTCCTGCAAATTCTTCTTTTCTTTCTGCAGATAAGCATGAAATCAACACAAACAAGTAGATTCCATATGTAAGCATTTCAAGAGAATGCTAAATATAAAAGCATGCACTCTAGAGAACTCTTAACAATGTATCAGTGATCTCCATGCTGATGTATTACAAAAATGAAAGATAGAATCGTAGATTAATAGCATACAGAATTAAGACATTGCCAAGAAATATCATTATGTGTTCTAAAATATAGACGTAGCAGGACAAAGATGATGGTCTTCAAAGGTATGTAGTCTAAGATAAAAAAACTCAAAACAGCTACCATGTAAAGTTCAAATCACTAGAAAGTGTAAACCAAAGACAACATTAGCATGAGAAAGTTAACAAGACACTTACTGACACTTACTCCTGTTCCAATTAAAGAATTTGATTACTGGCAAGGGTCATCCCTAGTTGATATCCTTTTTTTGCTTGTGGGCTGAATGTAATAATAAGATATACTCAGAGGATATATGGAGACTGTAAGACAAAGGAATTTCTTATCTGTTTCTCTCTAGTTATTTTTTTCCCGGTGCTGAGAATAAAACAGAGAAGTTTTAACTCGCCAAATTGTTGGATGTTGATAAAGGCGGTGGTCACTCGGATATTGATCATTTAAGAAGCATGCAACCAAGGACCTAGCACCCACTACCCTAAATCTTATTTAAACCAGCAGGCATCAAGGAAAAATGTATTTAGAAAAACATCTATTTTACATAGAAATTAATAATGTTATGAGTCATCCCTCGTCAATCTTCTTAATGCAATAAATAAGAATACAACAAAACAAACTAAAAAGTTTCTGCATGCTACTTATGTTTTAGGTCTTATATATTACAGTGGTATGTACTCTTTTAGAATATTGTTTCATATGAGGATGTGAAATAGCTCACTTATAGAGTAATAAAAGGACAGGTAAACCCTCCTCTCCCACCCCATCTCCACCAACAAACTACAACTGCCAAACAATCTCCCCTTCTTTTCTAATCATCTATAATTCTAATTTCAATTACATGCACAGTTTGATAGTGACACATCTGAACTCTATGTCAATTTCCAAATTCCAAAGGAACAGGACTTTTATGCATTCTCCAAATAAAAATCCAACTGCGTGATGACTTTGCTCTAAATATAAAACAATGCTTCTAGCTGAAGTACAACCTACACATTATGTAATTCTATGGCAAAGGAAGATATCAACCAAAAATTAAAACGAACAAACTGCATAAACGATGGTAAAAAGATAAAGTAAACAGAAAAGGCATCCAGGGACACTCAAATGATTCAGGGTCTAGAAATTTATAAATTTAGAATATTCTAAATACAACATTTCAGTTTATCAGAGTAGACATCTTACAGTGTTGAAGAAACATATGGCAACTTCATCATATGACCTATTAATTATTTGGTTCTTCAGTGACTGTGAGATACAACTGACAGCAATGTGGAAAGGAGTCTCATCCTCTTCATCTTTCTGCTGATATAAAAGTCGATCAAGTTATGTTCACAAGAATATAAAGCATCTAAATTCCTGAACAGCAGCATATAGAGCAAGATATGAATGGGGCAAGTCGATTAACACGGATAACAAACACTCTGGCTGAAAGTTTTCCCATCCGTACCAGATTACCAATGAATTTGAACAGATAATACCAATATAAAATAAGAACGATGCCATTCAATTACAATGAATAATCAAACAGGCCCCATGTCATTCAATCAATATCTAGGCGAATGTCAACTTCCACCCGAACTAAGAAGAGTTTAAAAATATTAACATTTAACAATAAGTAGGTAACTACTCCCTTTGTCCCAAAATAACTGTCATGTTTGACTTTTTACATACATTAGATAAGTTTGTCAAGTCTTTGACTTTCCACTTTCTACCCTTGTAACAAACCTCAAAAATTTGTTACAACTAACTATACGGCGTACTATTGGAAAAATTGAGTCTAATTTGTTAGTAAAAAATGAAAAGTGGACAGTTATTGTG
>JAYMTT010000841.1:0-11253 GCA_036898025.1 Hypseocharis bilobata
TTTATTTATTGCTTGCCTCCTACAGGTTGCGCCCTTCAGAGCAACACTGGAGGAGATATCAGAGTCGTCACTTATGGTGCATGTGGTGGACATCAGGTATAATTTGGTTAGCTATTCATGTCACATACTCCTGGTGAGGAACATTATTATCTTAATATGATAATATATTTTCTATTGTCATTGAGTCCAGCCATCCGCTAGCAGAGCAACAAATAGATGCTGTGAACAAAGTATTATCAGAGCTAGATGTATCATCAATTCCAAAGTTGATGGTCTGGAACAAGGTAACCTGAAATGTTTTCTTTGGTTCTGAACAACCATAATTGCCTCTCTATTATTCCTATATATATATATATATATATATAGCTTGGAATCTGTATAGTGATAGGATTTTTTTTCCATAGATTCTTCTCTTGTCCTTTTCCTGTTTAAGGCTCTTTCGTGGCATTTAGTCTGTCCTAGTTCCTTTAGTTGTTGTTACATGTTAATAAGATATTTTCCTCTGCGTGTTTCCTTTGTCTAACTTTGTTTTCTTGTACTTCAGCTACAAAGGTAAATCAGTAGACTCAGGTACTAGATGTGAAATTATTTGGTTAACCATAACCATCCAAATTGATGACTCATCCAGACAAATCTGTGTTATTTATTTGACCAAAGTAAATGAATTGGAACCAGTAGTTGGTTCCTCTTCCCAATTTTAAATGTGTGGGTGATCTACACTGCGCTTATGAGCCATAAGGAGGAGATTATGTATCAGTTATTCAGCCACTCTGCTAGGAAAGTGTTGACGGAGATGCCAAGCTCTGTCATTGTTTCTTTTATTTGTTCCTTTCTTATTTTTGGGTAAATCTATAGAACTTCATAAAGAAGCAATAGCACAAAAAATCGGATTAACCTACATGAGCGTACCATCACTTACCTACGAAAAGCATTGGTACTAATGTTATCTTTTTGCCAGAAATTGTGTATAGCTTGCTTCAAAACATGAACTCTTTGTTGACTAGTGATGACTATAACATCTACTTCTGACAGGTTGATAAGGCTAGTGATCCTCAAAAGATTAAGTTAGAAGCAGAGAAAAGAGATGATGTTGTTTGCATATCTGCTCTGAATGGCGAGGGGTTAGATGAATTCTGTAATGCAGTTCAGGAACAATTGAAGGTCGTGAGTTTATGTCCATATTGTACTGTTGTTAAAAATAGTTTATTCTGTTCATTCTTCATATAAGATTGAGTATGCTTTCTGCTAATAAAAGGAAATAAAAACTTCTACATAACAGGATTCTATGGTCTGGGTGGAAGCATTGGTCCCATTTGACAAAGGGGAGCTCCTCAGTACAATACATCGGGTTGGAATGGTAGAGAGAACAGTGAGTATCAGCTACAACCTCCTATTAATCTGATTTTCTTTTAGTTGTTTCCACTATCATTTTGTCTGTCTCTTGTTTAATCCCTCATAAACCGTTCTTGATGATTCAATTGAGTGCTTCTCTAACTATGTCTGCCCTGCTCCAACTTGAATTTTAATAGGAGACAGTTTCTGTGTGGGGTTATTAGTTTTTAGCAGAACGTGAGTGGGTTCAGGGTCACTATTTTATTATCCTGTCTTCATAATGAAAAGTTAGTACTGCACTGGGATAAACATCAAAAAAGAAGAGAATTTTGTCCTGATATTAACTTGGAGAGACTAACCAAGTTTGAGGCCCTTGCTCCTTCATAGTGTAGATTAGAAATGAATAAAATGCTTAGAATCCTGCCAAATGAGAGAGACTCATTAGATGGTTCTGAATTTAAAACTAAATCAAGAATAAAATAAAATGGATATGGTTGAAGGTTCCTTTATATCAAATGCTCAAAAAATTTTGTTCCTTTCATTCTACCTTCTCTTGTTTGAACTTTGAAATGATTAGAACCGTAATGTTATCTCTCAAACTCATACATAATGTTGACCTTTCTATTTGAAAAGAAAAATTCTTCATTTTAACCTTATATAAATGGTTGTAGCACGGTGTTCAGAAGTCCCCTCATTGTGTTCTCCCATTCGATTAGGATTTTACTTATGAGTAATGCATTTCTCGTAGATGATGGGCATTTGTACACATGGAATATTAGGTCTGTATGCTGATTCATATGGAAACTCTAGACCTTGATCCTGTTGAAATTAGGAGTAGCTGCTACAGATGATGGTAAAAAAACAGCACCTATCAAGATGGTTAGGTAAATCTCCAAGGGAACCAACTGTTGTTGATACTTGGTCAGGAAAGTAGATGCTGTTGGCTTAGAGAAGAGGAGAGGAAAGTCGAATTAGTTATAATTAGGATCATTATGCACTTGACTGAGAACATAGTTACTGACAACGCGATGCTTGGAAACAGGGTTATGCTCTACTAAACTTGTTAGCCGTGTCAGCAGTGAAGTGGTCATGAGAAGTTGATCAATGCCTGACATTTCAATTTTACCTCTTATAGACGCAGTAGGTGAACATATCAAGATGATTTTACATATTTATTTATCCATTTTTGTTTCATTTCACAGGAATATACAGAAAATGGGACATTGATCAAGGCACATGTCCCTCTACGGTTCGCAAGGTTGCTCACGCCGATGAGGCATCTGTGTGCATCATAACTTCCCCACCCGAATGATCATCCTATATTGTAAATGTTCCTATACCAATATTGATTTATATGTTTTTTTTTCCATTTAAAGGCCGAAAACATCTTTTCCTCATGTTGGAGACAGTCTCATTGTACATAGCATAGCTGTCTTCATGTGGGTTTCCAAGGATGAAAGAATGAAATGTTACACCTAAGCTAACTTGCAGTGTAAGTATAACTTTTTATTTACACTTGTGACAACACGCATTTTGTGAATGAATATTTATGACAGAACAGACTGTCAATTGAGATCAAGAATAGGAACTTGAGCACATTTGTTAAGGTATCGAATTGAGTCAAACTTGCTGACATTTAAACTACAAAGGTTCACACCTTTTGTTAGATAAAAGGTTCCTGCCTTTTGAATGTTTTGATACTATTTATCCAAAAAAAGCAAAAAAAGAAGACCTGGTATATCCAGGTTGTTAGGAAGATGAGTCAGTATCTGAGCTCAACTCAATTTGGACCAGCTTTGAGATTGGCAGAATGATAACAGCTTCAATGGTCGCTAGCGATGTCTCAAAATCCACAAAATTGTGAAGGTCATAAAATTGGGAGTTCATTGTAGAGTTATGATATTTTTATATTGAATCATAGTCTGAAAATTTTAAAAATAGAAATTAACACAAGACAAAGGTAACAAAAACCAGTCTTCATGACTCATCCCATGCCACAAAACGCGTCGGGGGATCTCCAGATTTGTTCTTGGAGCAGGTAGTACCAGAAACACTGTCAATACCAAACTCCCTCTCTCTCTATTGCCAAAAATGGTGTCAAGACAAGAAGTTGACAGATTCATACACTCTAGTTATCCATACAAGGTGGTCTGAGAGGATTTGGTAAGGGAGAGTTGTTGAGCTCCAAATATATATAAGCAGCAGTCAAGCAAGCAAAGAGCTCCACACCAACACCAACACTTGCTCCTAGAACTTGTTAAGAGTCTTCATCAATGGCTTCCTTCAAGCTCACCTTAGTTTTTGCTGCTCTGTGTTTCCTTGCCACACTGTCCATGGCTCACCCTGGTTTCAACTTCGGCTGGGGAGGAGGAAATGGACCCTTTGGTGGAGGAGGGCCTGTCGTTGAGGGTCTGTTCCCACAATTTTATCAGTTCTCATGCCCTCAGGCTAACGACATTGTGATGTCAGTTTTGAAGAAGGCCATCGGAAAGGACCCGAGAATGGCTGCCTCTTTGCTCAGGCTTCACTTCCATGACTGCTTTGTACAGGTTTAGTTCATTAAAACTTTGGTCTATATCTTTCATATAACTTGTTAAATGTCACCCTTTACTGTTATCTGCATATAACATACTGATTTTTCATCTCACAGGGCTGCGACGCTTCAGTGTTGTTAGATGATACTGCATCAATAATCAGCGAGAAGAGAGCAGTGCCGAACAAGAACTCCAACAGAGGGTTTGAAGTGATTGATGAGATCAAGGCCAATTTGGAAAAAGCATGTCCCGAGACTGTCTCTTGTGCAGACATTCTAGCCCTTGCTGCTCGCGGCTCAACTGTACTAGTAAGTGTACATATTTTACATTGATCATACACATAATGCTAAGTTATGTCCACTTAAGCCTTAATTATGTGCCTCTCAGAAACTGTAAAAAAATTTGTGTTGGTTGATCACAGAGTGGTGGACCTACTTGGGAGCTCCCATTAGGGAGGAGGGACTCGAAAACAGCAAGCCTTACGGGCTCAAATACCAACATCCCCGCACCAAACTCAACAATCCAAAACCTCATAACATTCTTCAAGCGTCAAGGCCTCGATGAAACAGACCTTGTTGCACTTTCAGGTAATTCTAGTTTCTCCGACAAAAGTTTTAACTGCAAGTATGGATAACTGGCTTTGATTCTTGGCCTAATTTCACATTGATCACTCTAATTCCCTTTTTCGGGTTGAATTTGTGATACTGCAGGAGGGCATACAATAGGGGTGGCAAGGTGTGTGACATTCAAGCAGAGGCTGTACAACCAGAATGGGAACAACCAACCCGACGAGACCCTAGAGAAGACCTATTCCCATGGCCTGAAATCAGTTTGTCCGAGATCAGGCGGTGACAACAACATTTCTCCACTTGACTTTGCCTCTCCAGCCAAATTTGACAACACCTACTTCAAGCTCATTCTGTGGGGAAGAGGGCTGCTCACATCAGATGAGGTGCTCTTGACAGGGAATGTTGGGAAGATTGTGGAACTGGTGAAGAGCTATGCAGAAAATGAGGAGCTGTTCTTCAACCACTTCGCTAAGTCCATGGTTAAGATGGGAAACATAAGTCCTCTTATTGGTTCTAATGGTGAAGTTAGAAAGAATTGTCGCGTAATTAACTGAGAAATTAAGCTAAATAATTCTATCTACTTTAGTAGTTATAGTTAATAATTGTTAATGCACAGTTTGGGCTTATTGTTTCTTCTGTTTCAAGGTGGTGTTGTGATTGTAATGTGTCTGATAATGAAATTGAGCATCCTTTAATATTTAGCATTGTGTTTCTGTGTATTGGTAAATGGTAATAGTGCAGAAAACAAGAAACTAGAGAAGGCAAGAATACCCATATTTCACATGATTTGACAAAATTGTTAATTTGCATCCATGAATAAAGTTTGAATTTACTTTGTGTAATGGCAATTACAAGAGCTTCTCTCTAACTATTTCACCAAGTTAAACGATTCATCAACACGCTAATTAATTCACTAATTGTACATATAATGTGATTCACCCATCCTCCAAAGATCTCTGGTGCTTCAAACAAATAGAACGCCAACGAACATAACGTGTTAGTTTGATCATGAAGTTCTTTTAACTGATGCATCCAAAATGTATCTTAAATTAATAAATATTTAATTATTTTTACAAAGCGAGCCATCTTTTTCAACTAAAAAGGACTTAGTTTTAGAAAGAGAAATGTTAAAGTCAGTTGTTTGATTCATTTTGTACTAAAAAAATTCATTTCAAAAAGAAAAAATGTTAAAATTAGTCGTTCTATTGATGTTAAATTACTATTTTAACATTTAACATTTTTTTAGTACATTTATTAATGGAACATATAACATTATTAGGATACAAGAATTAATTCAAGTTAGTATAAGAAATGGTTGGCAGTTAAAACACTTGTGTCCAAAACAACGACATGTCGGCTGATAGAATAATATTAACAATTCAGCATCAACAGTTCTGAGAAAACGACATATCGTCATGAGTCAAGACTTCAAGACCTGCGCTCTCGACTCGCTAATGGCTCATCGTCTTCTTCGAGATCTGAAACTCACCACCACTATGATTTCCGATTCAGAGATCCACAGTTGTGAAACCTAGAAACTGCTTAAACAATCAAAATCCAAGTATCATAGAATTCCAATGGCGAAGCAATCGAGCGCGTGGACGACAATTCAGAGGAGGCGATGGCCTGTGACGATTCTGCTACTGTTCTCGCTCTCCACCGCCATGGTTTTCTTAATCAGAGCCTCTTATGGTCCCTGCAATGCCTCTGGCAGTACTCATTACGGAGAAGCAGTAGAAGACAAGAACACTCCGGTTCGCTCCGCTACTAGTGAGCGACTCGGAAGCGCAGCGCCGCCGCCGAACCCTCTGGAATTCATGAAGTCGAGGCTGGTACTTATGGTCTCTCACGAGCTCTCGCTCTCCGGCGGACCTCTGCTGCTGATGGAACTAGCATTTCTATTGAGGGAGGTCGGCACCGAAGTCGTCTGGATCACTAACCAAAAACCGGCTGAACCGGATGCGGTTGTTTACAGTTTGGAGAGTAAGATGTTGGACCGAGGAGTGCAGGTGATTTCTTCTATTTCTAAGGATTTGAAAATTTTCTCATTTGCTAATTTAGTTGAGATAGTTTTATTCTTGGTCATTGTTATGTTGGGGGAGATCATTGTTAGCGAAAGAGGGTATTTTGATCAGAATTAGATACTGCTATAGTGTTGATATCTAAATTGGCTTCACAATCATACAACATAACGGTATGGAAATTGGATAGTGAACTGTATTTTCAGCGTTCTCGTGTTGAGGATGATGTTATTGAAGTTCCGAGTACTTAATTGATTGGTAAAAGGAAAGATTATCATATTTCGGAAAATTTGAAGTACAGAGAATGTATTATTCGATGTCCCATTCAGTTGGTTGTGTGGGTTTCTCCTTGATTAATGAGGCTTCCTCCACAGCCTAGTCGTTATGCCCTTTAGAGTAAAATGATGGATTTAAGCTCTAATTCATTAAAGGAAACAAATTTACATAATCTTGTTATGTTGAAACTGGGCATTCGGTCATATTGTATCTAAAAGACTATCATTAGGTTAGGGGTCGCTTTGCGTGTTGTAATTTCGCTTGCAATGGTCTGTCAAGAATGATGCTGTTTGTGCCATAGGCTGAAGTACATTGTATATGGACAGGGCTTTGTTGGAACATTTGGTCGGACATGTTCCTTGGGGACACTTTGATTTCTATAGTGGGGCAGAGCTGCAACATTGGTTGTGTTATGAATTCTAGTTTACTGTTAGCAGCCATACTAGAAGTTATTGCAGATACTTCCTACTGCTAAAAAAAAAAAAAGTATCTGAACTTTAAGCCATATGTGTTTCTAATTTATTTTACATCTTTACTGTATCCTATGATGCAAAGTTTTGCTTGTTTTTTCAATTTAATAATCTGACCATTACATTGAATAAACTTTATGTCTTAAACTAGGCAGCAATAAATTGTGGGTTTGTAGTATTATTTTATGCTAGTTTGAAGCAAAAAATGGCCTTTACCCTGTCACCATGTAAATTAGCCTTCTAATTGTGGATTTTCCAGCTCCGTTAGGTATTCTCTGCAAAGGGTCAGGAAGCTGTAAATACAGCTCTTAAAGCTGATATAGTCATTTTAAATACTGCTGTTGCTGGAAAGTGGCTGGATGCTGTTCTCAAGGAAAATGTTCGTCATGTTCTACCAAAGGTTTTATGGTGGATTCATGAAATGCGAGGGCACTATTTTAAAGTGGACTTCGTGAAGCACCTCCCTTTTGTTGCCGGTGCCATGATTGATTCATATACAACAGCAGAATACTGGAAGAACAGAACTCGAGAACGTTTAGGGTACCATTCTAACATCCATAAACTACTCTACTGCAGTTTGAATTGTTGAGAGTGCTTTTCTCTATAGCAGTATAGTGATAGTTTCTCCGTGCATTGAGATTTTTTTGGCTCAACTGTGTTGTTTACTTTAATTTCTTTTCCTGTATCTTCTAGCTCTTATTTTATCCAAACATCCTTTTCTTTGGCAAATAATTAATAAGTAAGGTATTGGAGAAAACATTTGAAGCAAGATGTCACTTCTGCTGTTTGAAAAGAATCTTTGGTAGGGGACCCAACGAATATCAGTTTTATTATGACATTTGAGGAAGCACAAATACTGTTCTCATGATGCTAAATCTAGTAAATTGCAAAACTCCAACACTCAAACCACTTGGTGGTCAGTATGGTGGCCTTTGTGATGTAATAAGGCCCAAGGACAGACTAAGAAGCAAGAGATTCTCTTTCTGATGGACCTGTGCAATGGTATAAAGGATACATTGCTCAGAAGTGAATGCTTCCACATTTAGATTTTTAAATATTCCTAGCACTTGTCATATTACTTTACTATACACATTAGATTAGTCATATGTTTGGTAGTTCAGTCTAGCCAGCTCCTATTTTGTCGTATCTTCAATTGGAACATTTAATATCGACTAATTGTGTGGTACTTCGCTAACCATGCCACATCTGTGCTTTTGGATGCTTGGTACCCAGCAGTTAAGGGGCCAACACATTAATAAATAGAATCCTACTGTTTTAGCTCTTTAAAATACAGCGGATCTTGTACGTTAAAAGCACTCCATGGATTTAAGTTTAGTTTCACTTGTGTCTTGGCATGCCAAAGAGATATTAAGATGTCACAGCCCTTGCTGTTCTAAAGGGATTGGCTATTACTATAGGATGCTATACTTTTATCTTCAAACTGTACTTTTCTCACGGCTTTCTGTTAGCATGTAAACCTTAAAAGTTATGTTCAATTTTGTCTTTGCAGGATTAAAATGCCTGAAACCTATGTTGTGCACCTTGGAAATAGCAAAGCACTAATGGAAGTAGCTGAAGACAGTGTGGCCAAGAGGGTTCTCCGTGAACATATCCGAGAGTCTCTTGGAGTGCGGAGTGAAGATTTACTTTTCGCAATCATAAATAGTATGCTTTCCTGTTGATAAGATTATAAGTTTCTCTATACTGGTTGTTATAGGTTTGTAGCATTCTAAAGGGACACAATAGGAACACAATATAGTGGCTCTATGGTAGTATAAAAGATTCTGCCTTCTATTTTAGGAAAAGTTCTGATATTATGGTCTAGTGCCTCGTTAGTTTAGTAGGCCCAAAATACATGCTTACTGAAGCTCTATGTATTTCCTGGAAAATAACTTCCATATGAAATTATTTATTTTCCGGTGTTGGGATGTCACCAGAAAATATTTTCCTTCCGATACCTTTTTTACTTTTATCCAGGAAATGTTTTTTGTTGACTGATTTTCTTTGGTGAAAACGGAATAGAAAATTCATTAAACATGTTCTATGAAACTATTCCAGTTCATATTCTGCAGTCAAATTTTGAGATTGTGGCTTCAACCCTACTTATATTCATTCTGAAATTTTGCAAGTTTTTGTAGTTGCATGCTTTAATTTAATGTTTCATGAACCCTAGGTGTATGACCATGATCTATCTTTTCATGTATCCATCTTTGTATGCACGTCCTCAAATATCTTAAGTTTTGTCTCTTGGCTCACGTCCTCTGATTATTTTGAAGATTTTCATTCTCAAAACCAGTGGACCTGGTTTCAATCATGGATTATCTTTGATGGGCCACATCTGATGCATAAATTCTCAGCTTGAAAATTTTGAAGTTTCATTTCTTAGTTTGCTTGATGTTTCACTAGTGTAAAATCACCATTACTTGTGAAATTGTTATCTTGATTTGTCATCTTATAAGTGTAGAACGGCATCAGTCTGAACTTTGTCTTCTTTTTTTCCCCCTGTACAATCACCATTATTATCTTGATTTCTCATCTTATAAGAGTAGAAGGGCACCAGTCTTAACTGAGTCTGTCTTTTTTTCCCCTTTCCCTCAGCCAACCAATATAATATTCTGCAGTATGTTTCTCCTTGAATTTTCTTTTTGTGAGGCTACCACTCTAGTCTCTAGTTTTGTGATAATCCTGTGCAATTATATATTCTGAGTACAAAGCACCATATGTCCTCAGGTGTTTCGCGCGGGAAGGGTCAGGACCTATTTCTTCGTGCTTTTTATGAAAGTCTGCAGCTGATCCAAGAGAAGAAACTTCAGGTGCCATCAGTACATGCAGTGGTAGTGGGAAGTGACATGAATGCTCAGACAAAATTCGAAACAGAACTGCGTAACTTTGTACGGGAGAAAAAAATTCAGGATCGTGTACACTTTGTTAATAAGACCCTCACTGTAGCTCCTTATCTGGCATCTATTGATGTTCTTGTTCAGAACTCTCAGGTATTTCTACAGATTTGTCTTGTCAGTGTGCTTAGGAAAAAATAGTTATACTCTTTTCGGCAGTTTTGTTTCCTGACTGATGTTTGTAGTAACACTTTTCTCTTCCACAGTTACTTTACTTTTTATTTCATTCGTTGTGCAATTTTTGTCGATCACTTTCCGTCCTAATTTGTGCTTCCTTCATGAAGCTAAAGTTCTAGTTTGTTGATCATGTGTAGGCCAGAGGAGAGTGCTTTGGAAGGATAACCATTGAAGCAATGGCCTTTCAGATACCTGTATTGGTAAGCCTTATACTATCTAGTAAAATTTAATTTTCCATTATATCATTTTTTATGCTTATAGGACCAACCTGCTTGTAAAGTCAATGGTGTACTTCCAATATGTAGCTGCTTCCTTTTATAGAGTGTATTCCTTAAATTTTAATCTTTCTATGCGGTTAAAAGTAAAAAAAACAACTCTGGAGTTTGGTTTTAGCTCATGATCTAAAATTTAGCCTAAAAAGTGAAATAGAAAAGTAATTTGAGGACTCAAGGAGTTGTGAAACTTGAGCAAAATTATATTTTCATGCTAATATTCACCATTTTTATAAGTAGTACATTTTCAGAGTTTAAAGGCTCGATTTTTTATCAGGGCTAAAACTAAAATTTGGACAAAGTCAAAAAATAGTATTTTCGTTTTAACCCCTTTTTTTAGGTTCAATGCGTGATTTGTGTATTACAAATTCAAACAATATTCAATATTACAAAGTATTGTTTGGTTTTGTTTTGAAATGAATCAATTTGGATTCTTTTGAAGAAATTGAAACCAAATGCTGCCCAAGTATTATAACCCTATGGCATTTTGACTCATCAATTTCTTAATCTGACACCTCTAAATCACTTCATAATAGTTGATTCGTGCATTTATTGTTTTTAAAACTATTTCCTTGGTTAAAACTTAAACTACCATTTTTAGACTATTTTCTTCTTCTTTTTTCCAGCGAGTTTGGTGACACTCAGGTTTTGCGGCGATAGCGGCTAAAGCGTTTCAAACACCACAAAACACACAAAGAGCAGAGA
>JAYMTT010000842.1:0-11245 GCA_036898025.1 Hypseocharis bilobata
TTTTTTAGTGCTTATCAGCATTTGATTCAAGTGATTATAATCAACCAGCGAAGGCGGACGGACAGATGCATGATGCATCATTCTCATGTCCAAATCCAAACCAATGAAAGTTCCAGCCCATTCACATAGCCCAAAATATTGGGAGAGAAGATCCATCGTTCTCATGTTTCATATTTCAGTTGGTCAGCCCAGATTAGTTGCTTGATTGCCGGCCCATCTCAGTTTTCTAAGAGGCCAGGCCTTGATAGTCTCCAATTTATGGGCCGTGGCCCGAAACTTTTGAACCTGAAGTTGTCGGTTGGTTTGGTTTGGTCACGCGAGGTTTCTGAACAATTTGATATAAGAATAGGGGCTATTCAGCAATTCTGGGGACTTCCTTCTTCGTGTTCTTTTTGGTCTTCTCACCAAATATATATATGTATAAGTTGACATATTTACCCTAAGCCTTCTTCTTTCCCTCTCTTATCACCTTTTAGGGTTTACACTTACATTAGGGCTCAGGACAGAACCAATTCCTGGTCCTCTTCTGAATCTTCGATTCGGATCCTGTATCGTCTGAGATTCGGATCCAATCCAAACTTCTGTGCTCTCGCGGGCTCTACGCTTTCAGGGTATTTTGATGGGAACGGAGAGGAAGAGGAAGGTGAGCTTGTTCGATGTGGTGGACGGCACCTCCGTCTCGGCGAAAATCACCAAAGCGAACGGTGGTGCGGCGATGAACAGCATCACCAACAGTTTGATCAATCGGTGGAATGGGAGGGCCTACTCACAGAGGTACTACGAGATATTGGAGAAGCGGAAGACACTTCCTGTTTGGCACCAGAAAGAGGAGTTTTTGCAGGTCTTGAAGGAGAACCAGACTCTCATCCTAGTTGGTGAGACTGGTAGTGGAAAAACCACTCAGGTTTGTTTCGGGAACGATTATGTTTTTTTACTTTTTCTTTTTTCGTTTGAGAAGTTAATAAAAATAGTCGGTGCAATTAACTTAGATAAGCTTGGTTCGTTTGTTTCTCAAGAAACAGTAAGAAAATAACCTCAATTTAACACATCATGCAAAATTTTGTTCTCTTCATGGTAGTTGAAATAGTAAAGTTTGTAACTTCGTAGCTTGAGTTGTAGTTGTGGGTAGAAAATATTCACATTAAGTTTTGTTGGGTTTCCCCTAAATGCATCAGAAGTGCTATGATATTTATTTGGTGAATACTTGTGAGTTACTGGAGTGAGAGGTGTGAGATGTCAGCTATACCATCTCTTATCGAATCATGTTATGCGTTAGAGGTGATATGACATTTGGTAAATGGGTTTCTGAAATGAGGGCTGAGATGTCAGTTATACCATGTCAGATCAAGCATCTTTAGGTTTTGGACTAATTGTTATTAAGTGTTGAGGATGGATAATAAACTATGAGAAACCATTTTCCTTGTACAGATTCCTCAGTTTGTTTTGGAAGCTGTTGAACTAGAGACTCCAGATAAACGAAAGAAGATGATGATCGCATGCACCCAGCCTCGTAGAGTGGCTGCAATGTCTGTCTCTCGACGTGTAGCAGAAGAGATGGACGTAACTATTGGAGAAGAAGTTGGTTATAGCATCCGATTTGAAGACTGCAGTAGTGCAAAGACAGTTCTAAAGTATGTTTTCTTCTATGCGTTACTGAGTTCTTTGGTTCTGACTGACACTGTTTTTACACATCATTCGGGCCTTTTTATCTGGTCAATAACATGTTTGTTTCGGTCTGCATGACAGGTATTTAACAGATGGTATGCTTTTAAGAGAAGCAATGACAGATCCACTTTTGGAGCGTTACAAAGTAATAATCCTTGATGAGGCTCATGAAAGAACTTTGGCAACGGACGTACTATTTGGGTTGCTAAAGGAAGTATTGAAAAATAGACCTGATCTGAAGTTAGTTGTTATGAGTGCCACTCTTGAGGCTGAAAAGTTTCAAGGTTATTTCTTTGGTGCACCTCTTATGAAAGTTCCTGGCAGGCTGCATCCCGTGGAAATTTTCTATACCCAGGAACCTGAAAGGGATTACTTGGAGGCAGCTATTCGAACAGTTGTGCAGATACATACTTGTGAAACTCCCGGAGACATACTTGTTTTTCTTACGGGTGAGGAGGAGATAGAAGATGCATGCCGTAAGATAACGAAGGAAGTTTCAAATCTAGGGGATCAGGTGGGCCCTGTGAAAGTTGTGCCTCTTTATTCAACTCTTCCACCAGCCATGCAGCAGAAGATCTTTGAGCCTGCCCCACCCCCACTGAAGGAGGGTGGCCCTGCTGGAAGGAAAATTGTGGTGTCAACTAACATTGCTGAAACTTCTTTGACAATTGATGGTATAGTTTATGTTATTGACCCTGGATTTGCAAAACAGAAAGTTTATAACCCACGGATTCGTGTTGAATCTTTACTTGTATCTCCAATATCAAAGGCAAGTGCGCACCAAAGATCGGGGCGTGCTGGTAGAACTCAACCCGGGAAATGTTTCAGACTATATACTGAGAGAAGTTTCCATAATGATCTTCAGCCTCAGACCTATCCTGAAATATTGCGGTCAAACCTCGCAAATACAGTCCTCACCTTGAAGAAACTAGGAATAGATGATCTGGTTCATTTTGATTTTATGGACCCACCTGCCCCTGAGACACTGATGCGAGCCTTAGAGGTTTTAAATTACTTGGGAGCATTAGATGATGATGGAAACTTGACAAAGCTGGGGGAGATAATGAGCGAGTTTCCTTTGGATCCTCAGATGTCGAAAATGCTTGTTGTGAGTCCTGAATTCAACTGTTCAAATGAAATTCTATCAGTCTCAGCCATGCTTTCAGGTAAATTTTCTCTTATTTCTGTTATCCTTTCTGTGTTTTTAGAGTCTCATCTTCATAACATGGTCGAGTAGGTACGGGTGGGTTGCAGATGCATTCCCGCCCATTTCCATGTGCACAGATGTGTGTGCATATGTTGTCAGTGAACTGCTACATGTGTATGTAAGTACATATGCATGCAGTTGCAGGCATACTTGTGTCTAGTTAGGTTGTCATCAGCAACGGTCTTGTCTGGGTTCCATGCCCCCGGTTGGCATGCACCGTAGGATTGCTAAGTAAGTGCTGATGCAGATAGTTGCAGTTTCTCAGTATTCTCTCATGAAGCAAATGGTGTCGTCTCGCCTCTATGCATCTGCTGACCTACCGTGGGCCTCCTCTGTGATAACCAATTTTTTCTTTAGTACCCAATTGCTTTGTCCGGCCTAGGGAGGCGCAGAAAGCCGCAGATGAAGCGAAAGCTAGGTTTGGACACATTGACGGGGATCATCTTACGCTTTTGAACGTATACCACGCATACAAGCAGAACAGTGAGTACTTCTTTGTCCAATTACACTACTCTGCAGATATTGTTGGTCTTACTGTGGCTCAAATATGGTATTTATGATTTTATGCCTTGTGGTGGTGTTGCAGATGAAGATCCATCTTGGTGCTACGAAAATTTTGTCAATCATAGGGCACTGAAGTCTGCTGATAATGTGAGACAACAGCTGGTGCGTATCATGGCAAGGTATAACCTGAAACTATGCAGCACAGATTTCAACAGTCGTGACTACTACATCAACATCAGAAAGGCAATGTTAGCTGGCTATTTCATGCAGGTCGCTCATCTGGAGCGAACCGGGCACTATCTGACTGTGAAAGACAATCAAGTATGTACTGTGCTTTCTTTTTCTTATCCATTTTGTTGCAGTTATTCTTTGTTGTTTCTTATCATTTTCCCAATATGTCCTGTATGTTTTGATGGGATAGTGTTGCCATTTAGTGGATGTTGAAGCATTTTCTTACTGTTGAGATTTTTAACTTTTCAGGTAGTGCATTTGCATCCTTCAAACTGTCTGGATCACAAACCTGAGTGGGTTATTTATAATGAATACGTCTTAACCAGTAGGAATTTCATTCGTACCGTTACAGATGTTCGTGGCGAATGGTTAGTATCCTCTTATGAATTCATTTTGTTATTTTCTTTATTTGAAATCAGATGTCAATCCTATGGACATTAGTGTTGAGTGCTATTGTTTCTCATTCTGGATTTGATTGTACAATGACCTACTGATATCGTCTATATATAACATGGCTCACTGTCTGATGTATTGCAGGTTAGTTGACATAGCACCACACTACTATGACCTAGAAAATTTCCCTCAGTGCGAGGCCAAACGTGTTTTGGAGAGGCTTTACAAGAAGAGAGAGAAAGAAAGGGAGGAAATAAAGAATAGAAAATGAGATTCTTCCTTTTGGTTCTTTGGACGCCTTTCTACCTTTGGGTATAGGAAGGGGATGTTTTGGGAGCTTCATATTGTAATATTATCTTTTAGCCCTCCCTGATGAAGTCAGAGCCTGATTTGCAGGAAAGAGGGAAAAACTAGCAAATTATCTTGTATCAATCGATGGGGTAGTAAGTCTTCTAGTTACTGAGTTTGGTATTTGTATTCACAGAAATTGGTTCTTTCATTTTCAAAATTTTAGGCATTTCAGTGAGTCGGATACAAATGGGTTCCTTCCTGATATTTTATATTTGCAGAGTTGATCACTCTTATTATTATTATTCGATTGGTTGTTGCTCAATGTTGGTTAATCGGCATATATAGATTTAATAAATTGGTAATTCGTAGTGTGTAATTTTCTTGTTTTTAATGGAAATTAAGTTGTACTTTAAATAAAATGCAATTGCATCCTTGAGGATGAAATAAGATGATTCATTTTCAAATTTTCTTGATTGACTGATTTGAATTTTGGTTTTGATAAAATATTATTATTTCTTATTTTTGGTACAATGAAAAAAAAAAAAAACACAGGCATCTAAGCTACCATATGTCTCGACAGGATGTCACCAGACTTCTTTAAGAAGCAATTGAACTACAATGGTAGGGTATAAAGCAAAATTGTCACAATCACAAAATTCCATCAGATGATGAAGCATCAAATTTGAACTGGTTGGATAAAATTATCCAACTTTTTCTTCGTTTCATCAAATAACTTTTGAATATTATTGACTTAGTGCTTTGAGACTTAAGTTTCGAGGCTCATTTTGTATGTCCAGTGGGATAACTCTTTGTCGACCTACTTCACATGTCATTGCCAATGATAGAATCCGGGGTACACGCCGACTTTGTTGGGAAAGACTTAGAGTTGGAAAATACCCGTTATAGAAAGAGCTCCGTTCGATATTCAGAAGGTGATCATGTCCACCATGAGCCGATGTCTTGTCTTCTTAGACCCCACTTTCATGCAACCTTACATCTCCATCAGTGAAAAAGATTGGAATGTTCGATTATTGCTTTGCTCTGAATTATTCTCGCCCAAGTTTTGGACATGAACATTAGGCCTGCAAATAGGTGGCCTAATACGCCCTCTTCCCTTAGAATTATCAGCCTCACGGTTCACTTGCCACAGAAAAGTTCATTTAATCATAACCTAAGCCCATTTAAACTTTTGTGATCCACGTTGATAACAAAAAGTTCATTCAGGCTTTTGTAACCAATATTGGTCACAAAAAGTCTAATTAAAAATTTTGTAACTAATGTTGGTTATAAAAAATTCATTTAAACTTGTGTGAACAAAGTTGGTCACAGAAAGCCCACTTAGTCTTTTTGGTAATCTTCTGTACTGATAATTTGATGCCGTAGTTGTAGTTCTGTTGACGTATCAGTTCAGAGCAATTCTAAGTATGCTAAAATGAGAATCTGTGTCTTTTGGAATGCAAGAGACTGTCAGGTAAATATATTGGAAATGAACTGTTCTGCTCGACTACTTGCAATTTACCTGGGAAACATCATCACTCAAATACAAAGAACTGCACGTACAAAAACTTTAATAGCTATAGGAGATTCCATTTCCTTATTTTTGTTGGTAATCATCAGAGACAAGATTCAGCGTACTCTCGAACTGTCCCAACTGACTTGCAATGCTCAATATCTCAGTCTGACATGACATCATCCCTTGGTCAATTTTCGGTAGAGTTCATCAATTTCTCCCTACACAATGTTAAATGGCTCATAAGCTCATCTTGGGCAAGCAAAATTTTTGACAGAATTTATAAATGATACAAAGAGAAGCTATTCAATATACCTGATAATATTGAAACAATTTATTTCGTTTCTTCTTCATTGTTGCAGTCACAAAATCCCTTTCCATATCCAAGAGTTGGGGTTCCAAAATGACCCCTTTGATGCATTCGAAACCTCTCAGCTGGATTCAAGAAATTCAGATAAGCTTTAGGAAGACGAAGCAAACAAAACAAACTAAGTTCATACTTTACATAGAATAGACCTATCAGTTTGGTATTAAGCAGATAGTACCTTGTTTCTCTCCAATGTAAGCTTAAGTTCTGAGAGGACATAATTCCTCAGCTGTTCAAGAGAACATAGTTCAGACATGGAACCCATATGACCATTCTGATGCGCCCATCTTTTGGTGTTTTCTTCATGTGGTACAACTACTGCAACCAGCATCGACTTGAAGCTGTTTCCATAGACCCAGATCTAAACATGACAAGAGAACATAATCAAACGATCGATTTAATATCATTGTCCAATCAAACGAACAAATTAAAAATAAAAATAAAAAACTGCTTACATCTTCCACAATCGGAGTGATACCATATACATTTTCCAAATACTCAAGTGCAACATACTCTCCTTGGGATAGTTTTATAAGATTCTTCTTCCTATCTATAATTTTAACAACTCCATTTGGAAGCATTTCCCCAATATCCCCTGAAAATGCCAAGAACATCAGAAACAGAAAGACTAGATTTTAATGATACATTCTGCTAAATAAGAAATGACTCAGCCCAACCTGTATGAAACCATCCATCTTTCATGCTTTCTGTAGTAAGTTCAGGATTTTTGTAATATCCAGAAAATAGAGTTTTCCCTCTCACACATATCTCGCCACGTGAAGGATTCGCAAGTGGGTTGTAGTCCATATCTGGAACCTCCTCCAGGCGCATCTCATTGTGTACAGATACGGCACCAACAGTTCCAAGCATGCACATTTCATCTGGAAAGCCAAGTGTAGTTGGTCCACAAGTTTCTGTCAAACCTGAAAATAACACAATGAAACTATTTTAATTTGTTAAACAAGAAATAAGCCATCAGATTTAGTGATTATTTTCAATTAAGCATAGACCATCCTCGGCGGAAATGATGCTTTGAGCTAGAATAGTTTACATGGAACACTAGCACAGTCCAATCTAAATGAACTCAAGATTTGACATACATATTATGTAATAGAAACAGTTCCATACCATAGCCTTGGAGAACAAAAGCACAGGAAGTAACACGTAAGAATTCTTCCACCTCGGAGCTCAAGGGTGCACCTCCAGAAACTATCAGTCGAAGCCTACCACCTAATTTAGCTTTAACCTGACAAGTGAAAAAAAAAAGTATGTTAGGCAGTCGAGGGGGTTTTTTCCCCAGAGCTAAACAAATGCAACTTTCGGATAAGTAGGGAAGGGTAATTAATTTGCAGAAAATAGACATGTTTCATAAAAGCAGTCTAACGATTCTACAGACAAGGGTTATGAGTAACTGCATTGAAATAATTTTTGAGCCTACAGAACTGTTGTCAGTGAAATGCCCGTGTCAGGTTTTCAGTTTTGAATCACCAGTCTACACATTGAAGGAGAAAAGGCATCACCTTCCTGAAAGCTAACAGATCTGCCAATCGTGATGCCTCCTTGTGTTTATATCCTGAATTCATCCAACCAAGTTTACTGTATGACAATAAAGGTTCCACATCATCAGATAAATGAATGCTAAACCAACTTATTAGTTCAAATAGAGAGAACCAACTTACTATTTATAGAGGATGTCAAAAAATGTCCTCCTTATTGGATTAAGTTCTTGTACTGCTTTCTTAATACCTGAAATAGAAAGGAAACAAGGAAACGGATAAGTTTATTCATTCTATGCCATGCTAAATTATGATAGTATGATATATTTGCATTTCCATGCCTTCATGAATTCTTTCAAAAACTCGAGGTACGCCAGCTAGAAATGTAGGCTTCAACTCCATTATATCATCCCTCAATGCATTTAAATCCTTCAAACAAGAAAACAACATAAGTCCATGAAAGAGTCTTGGGTAGCTTCTGGGAATTAGAAAGAATGATTTTGAACTGGTTTCTATTTATATTTTTATTCTTATTTTTTCTACTGTTGTCCCTCAAGGGCCTCAACAAAACATAACAAGAACCACTTTGCAGATTTTGACTTTATTTTACCTGTATATTTTCTTTTACTCATTCTTCGGAAACCAAATAGAACTAAACATTTAAACAACAAAAGTGGAGTTCCAGCAGTGTACCCCATGATAGAAGCCAACAGAAGCACCCTTATGAAAAAAATATTCCTCAATCACACGGTCAAGGATATGAGCAAGGGGTAAAAAAGATAGATACACATCATCAACTGTCATCTATAAAAAGTCAAAAGATAAATATATCAGTAAATGAGTCTCCGGGAACAAATATAATGCAAATAAGAGAAACAATATTAGAGTAACACACAAATTTATGGCATCGTTATTTCACCTTGTCTTCAAACTGTTCCATAAAGAGATCTATTCCTCTTACAAATGTGGCAACTGTTTCATGCGTTAACACAACCCCTTTAGGATCACCACTGGCACCACTTGTGTACATAATAGTGCAAATGTCGACAGCTTGAGGTGGAAAAGTTTCTGCTGGGTTTTCTTTTCCCTGGAAAAACGACCGTTGAAGCTCAGCAACACAGAAAGAAGAATACAAAAAAATCAACAGTAGCGTGCAATAAAATTTAAGTTTTCATTTGTTCTAATTTTGTGAGAATTAAACTCCTTATTTATTTTACAACTTCTGAAGTGGGGAAAAAAAGGTTTCTGGAGGCTCTAATGCAACTTTCAATACAAAATAGATAGATACAAGCTAGAGATTGCTTCCTCGCTCACATATTAAAAGCATCTAAATATTGCATCACTCTTCAGACACTTAAATTGTATTTGTATTTTTATTATTTATTTATTTATTTACAGACTGAGGCATTAGAAAACATGTCAAAACCTAAACTGAGAAACTAACCATTGAAAGGAACTCATCCCACGAGTAACATTTTGGTCCACAGGAAGCAGCATTCTCCTTCTCTTCCTTTGTCAATGAAGTGAAGCATATAATTGCTGCAAACACAATCAGAGTGAGTCAGATGGTTCTAACAGTTGTATCTAGTAAAACTTATGTGCTCATTCTTACATTTCAGCCGTTGAGCAGATTTACAACCAGGATTCAGTAGCTGCAGAGGCAAGTGCCCAGTCAGACCAAACGCAAAGCTTATGAATTTTGAGATCACGCAGAGAAAAGCATGTTATCATAGAAAAGCAGGTCAAGTTCCTTGATTCTCACCTCTTTCAGTTTCTTGTCTTGGACAAACACGAAATCAACCTCCGCATTATCTATGATAAAATCTACAGCACCAGCCCCTGTCTCGAAGACAACACATGAGGGCTTCAATTAAACTACTCAAGAAAAAAAAAACTGCTTAAAAAAAGAATAGAAAAAGAAGTTTACCAAGGGTATCATAAAGAGGCACACAAACCAAACTGTGCGCACAGCAAGCCTACACAAAGTTCGAACAATAATTTCTTATCTGAGAAAGAAATAAAGATCCACCGATTGATAATGATAAACTGGAGAAAGTGTTCAAACAGACCTCCATTGCCACAATCCATTGGGGACAATTTGCTCCGTATATTCCAATCTTAGAGGCCTATTCCAAGAAAATCATTAGAGTTGTAGAAACATATGCTCAAAATTATAATGACAAGCTCCAAGGCATATATATTTATGCTTACAGGCTTAGCACCAGATGCTCGTAAGGCAGAACCAACATTCAAAACCTCCTCATAGACTTCATTGTATGTTTTCCAGACATAAGGCCCTACCTATCAGTCAAATGATTGTATAAAGATATCCCCGTAACTACTTGACACAAATACATGAAACTGGCTAGTACTGCAAATAGACATTTACCTTCCCACCAACAAATATACGCCATCCAAGCATCTTATTTCCTGAATGCTTCTCAACAGATACCCTGCAAGGCAAGAATCAAATAAGGAAACAAACTAGGAGACATGCTTATACTCAAAAACCATCTCAAACCTCAAATTTTGGTGCGAGTTCATTTCACTAGGGTAACATAAAGTGACTAAGCAAGCAGCAGGCTTGCATCATATGGTCTGATCTGAACAAGTTAAACTTGCCATTCACGACAAGCATATGTTGTAAGCTTTAGCTTCTACCTCAAATTACCTGAAGAGATCCCAAGCTGTAGTTACATGGGGTTCAAGTGGAGGGAACCCATCTTTGGCCAGTAGATTCCGGTAGATGGGGCCAACAGATGGCTTCCCATCTTGGCCTTCCTTTCCATCCTCAACTTTAGCTGCAAACAACTTATTCATTCTTCTTAGTCTTAGTACCTGAAGAAGAAGAAGAAGAAGAAGAAGCAACTCTTCAGAGACAGACTTATACACACATACAAGTCTTGGAACTATGGGTACGGTAATTAACAATTCCGGTCCAAATCCAACACCAATAAAAGTCAAAAAAGGTTAGACATATACGATCATGCAATGAACAATTCCCGTCCAAATGCAACACCAATAGTAGTCAAGAAAGTTTGACATATAGGATCATTCAATTTACTCCTATTTATTAGACAACGACGAAATCGACCAAATCTCCATTCATCAAGTAAAAGGCATCCATAGAGAAGCCTAACTAAAGAAAGATCACAGATATTAAATTGATTTAGAGCAATAAACAAGCAGCCTAACAAAAATAAAACATAAATTAAAGAGACAACATTAATTAAAAAGAGCCCCCTTTTTTTTCTAGAAGAGATGGATATTATCTGAAACATAACATGCTAGCTATGCTCTCACAGGATAATATCAAAGAAATTAAAGACATGGAAAAATGAAGGAGTTATCGAACTATCCAAGACAGAAAAAACCCACACAAAAAATCCTGTAATTGTTATGAAAACAAAACAAAACAAAACAAAACACAGTAAGTAGAGTGAGTTTACATACCAAATTAACATGAATATTAGCTAATTAATTAATAGACAAAGTAGAAGCGCAAAAATGGAGCTTACAGAGTTTTCAGAGTGTTTGAGGTGTGAGTGAGAAATAGAGTGAAGGTGATGAGAAAGCAGCAA
>JAYMTT010000843.1:0-11244 GCA_036898025.1 Hypseocharis bilobata
TACCAAAATTTTAATTGCTCAAACCTACATACACTATTAATGACCAAAGGTCACTAAACCTAAATAAATTATTAGTTACTAATTTTTTATCATTAAAAACCACGTGAACTTTTGCTGATGAGATCTTAATTAAATAGTTAAAGTTGAGACCCTGAGAACTCAAAATCCAGAGTTAGACTTTTTAATGTTGGCCGGAATTATACTCTGCATCTTTTCATCAAAAAAAAACTACGTAAACTTTTTAATGACTAAATTTAATCACTAAAAGTTACGTAAACTTTTAATGACCAAAATTTCATTGAATTACTAATCAAAAGAAAAATAATGAAAAACAGATATAGCATGAATTTCTGTGGCAAATGGATTTGAAGGGCAGTATAAATACAACACAAATAAAAAGATTGAGAATAAGTAGTAACAATAAGATAATATACATATTTGAAATTTGGGATTAATAGGTCTCTGAGGTCAAAGGTATAACAAATCACTTGTGGTCGTAGCAAGAAACCTCTTCATAAATTTCTCTACTCAAGAGTGTGACTCAAAAAAACACACATTTTCTGTGGCTAATAAGTAATAACCCAACTACTAGGAAAAATAAAAGTAGTCTGTAAAATTTTAATTTATCCTTGTGCTGTTCCTCCTTCCCCACCACTTCTTCTTCACCTTGTCAATGCCACCACCTTCTTCATTTCCGAGTTTATTCAAAATAACCTTTGTTTCCCGCAGTCTTCCCCCATAATCCTTCTTCCATGCTTCAAACATCTGCTTCAATCTTCTAAGTTCCCGGTCTGGGTTCAAACTCGCTTCAACTTGACCTGATTTTACCTCCACCAAGAACTTGGCATCATCACCGAACACTTGACTCCTCTGCTCAAACTCTTCAGCCAACCGGCTTATAACACTCAAACCAGCACTCATTGGTCTCGCCCCATTGCTATCTGGGCCCTTGTAATTACTTCCTGTATCCCAGCTGTATTCTCTGTCGTCACTTGCATTGACTGATGCATCAGAGTTTCTCTCCGAGTCATCAATGGCTAGGCTCTTCTTTGCAATGGAGAGGCTGGATTGAAGTGATCTCATCTGTTTCTGCCACACTTCTTCCATGGACTTCATTTTTAGCTCGTATTCAGACCAACGGTTCTCATACTGTTGGAGACGTTGGTGAAGGATGTCATTCTCCTCTTCTTTCTCCCTCAGAGCAGCCTCGGCTTTAAGAACCCGGCGATGTAATTCATTAAGGAAAGATGACTTCACCAGCACCTCCTCTGGCTGATTACCCTGTTCAGGAATTCATGATTAGTTGTTCAGTATCACGAGTTCAGAGATCAAACAAAAATATCAGTTGGATTATAGATTTTTCTTTCTATTTTTTCCTTAGCTTCGGAAGATTTGAAAGAAAGACTATGAGCAATATCAGTCCATGACAACTAGTAACGGAGATTTATCATATAGTGGAGTTAGATGAGCACCTTGGTACCCCCAGATTTCATTAATCCTATATCTCCTGAGCATCTTCTGACCAACCAGCCTCGAATAACTGCAAGATAGAGGCTACGATCAGAAATAATATGCGACAAATAGTAATTACCAAAGAGCTGGAAAGGTATACCCCAAGTTGGCCTACGTTAAAGCGAGCCAACAAAATTTTGATGCATCATGAATGAGTAAATGAGCAAAAAATTCTCTTGCTTCACAGTATTTGGACCCACATCTCAATAATAATAATAATAATAATAATAATAATAATAATAATAATATATTTACCAGACTGTATCACAATTGATGCATCATGAATGTCCTTGAATTTTCGGTTTGCAATCCTGGATTTAATCTGCTTCTGAATAACAACAGCAGCTCTGTGTTTCTGTACTGAGAGTGCATATTCCTTTCTGGCTTTCTCTCCTCGAATAACTGTATGAAGAGATACAGAAACTATTATCCCCCATTCTTTTAGGAGTTTATTTCTTTTTAAGAATATAAGAATTAGCTTCAACTATAACACAAAAAACACCATACATGACTGAAGAGTGGTAATTCCTCTCCTAAGTTCCTTGACATGACGGCGAGCTTGGTGCCCTCTTAAGCAGCTTTGAACACGTAAAATTCCATGCAGGGTACGGTTTCTTGTATCCTCGAGGACCCCAATCTGCAGAAATTGTCCTCACAAAGTTTTATATGGTATATAATACGGCGTATCAAGGATATAGATAAACACATTTTACTGACAGCCAAAATCAATCAAATTGGAAGAATTTAGGACAGATGTGGAGGATGAACTTCAACACTTAAAAATCCAACAACACGAGTTTAAAATATGGCACAAGAGAAAGTTCTGCAAAAGCAACTGGAAAACTGCTCGTATACCAGTGAGTGAAGCTTATTTGGATCGTGTTATAAATCCCTGGCTAATCCTATTGATGGTTGATAGTCTGTGAAGCTTATTTGGGTCTCGTTATATATGTCCTAGCTAAAGCTGTTGTACATCCTACTTGATTCCTTTTGTATGGGCACAAGCACCATTTCACAGAGAAGGTCCCACAATGCTTCACTATGCTTCCACATCAACTGTTATTACAATCTGAACTGTTTCGCATTTCCCATTGTATATTTACATGAAGAGAATTAGCTACTGCAATCCAGCTCTCTTCATGAAGGAAGTTCTAATATTCCTTAAAAGTTCTAACAAGTTGCGATACTATAACATGGCATCAAGATCTCCCATTTTAAGGGACACTTTTAATTCATTTTCCCTGGATATACTAACCATATATAATGCTCCCAAATTTCATTTTCTGCCTCATCAGAGGGAGGGGACGGGAAAGCTTCACACCAAATATTCCTATCTACTTCAAGTGGCCAAATAACTAAAGGTCAAACCAAATCAACCAACCTACAAATCCCTTTCCCCACTATTAGCAGAATAAAGAAATAGTCACAAGCCAACAACAACTACATATTTACCTGTCCGGTTCGGAAAAATAGCTTCGTGTAGCCAACTTGATACATCTCAGGCAAAATATTGAACTGATGAAGAATTGCAACTGAAACACTAAGTGGATCCTGAGATGTGACGTTCTCCAGCAGCAGAAAACCATACCTGACATAAGATCCAGAACAGTGACCATCACCATCCGCAACCAAAATCAACAAACAACGTATGAGCTATATGTATGTATGTATGTAGGTATGCATTTGTTTACCTCCTGGCAAACTTCTGGTGAGACATTCTGGTAGGAAAGCCAGACCTTGATATCCGAACAACCTCCAGGACTCCGCAACATCTCAACTGCTGCAATACAAGGCCTTGCTCATAGAGTCCAGGCGATTGCAAGTTGTTGGGTTTGATACAACGTATAAAATGTGGGGTGGTGTTCTCTAGGCGTTGCATAAGTTGGAACAGTTGACCCTAAATATAGTTAAGAGAAGAAATACAACAGGCGGATGAATCAACTCCTATAAAGATCTTCGCATTTTCTCAAAATTAATGGTAATAGTATAAGATATATCTTTCTGCAATTTTATACCTTAAATTTTGTTGCAACACTTAGCTTTTGTGAATCTGCTCCACCTGATTTATATAAAGGACCAACCACAGGCTTCTCAGATTGAGAAAGCATATTGGATGCAAATATTTTAGGAAGGTCACAAGAGCATGAAGACAAAAGTTGGATGGAATCTAGGTGTAATAAGTCCCTGTTCTTCTCGAGAAATCCAGTTGTATCATACATAACCTGAGTGAAAACCCAATTGGAACTGTCAAGCAGTTAGGTAAAGAACAAACTGAACCCAAATGTTATAAATTCAGAATGAACAAAAAAAGTTAATCGATGGAAAACATTTTCCCGATCAATAGAAAATTCCTTGTAATATATGGAAAGACAACTTACTCTCCCTAAAAGAGGTCAATTTCTCTAAATGGAAAATGTTTCCAGTGCCAAACAAACATTGGAAAGAAAATAAAATAAAAATAAAAAAAGAGAGAAAACCATTTAGTTGAAAAGTGCTTTCCAGAGAGAGTAATTTTTCTAACTGGAAGTTATTTTCCACAAAACAAACAGAGCCTTCGTACTAAAAGGGAAATAGATAAAGATGGATATTGCATTGGTTAATCCATTGTAGACCAGAGGGTGATGAACTTAATAAAAAAAATTATAAAAAAAAAAGGTATCTTCAGAGAAGAGTTTTTAGTCAACCTAAGACAATATGGAAAAAGTAAAAATACCTCCCCTGCATAATGACAGACAGTAAAGGCTTTGCCTCTTTCTCCTCTGAAACAAGAATTTGAATTCAAATGCTGCTTTAGCTTGTTGGCAAATGTCAAATCCGAGCCATTTGGAAAAGTGGACTCCTCATCTAATAGAGATAGTAAGCCAAGTGGCTTCTGCATAGATATTAAAAAAAAAATCAAGTTGAGTGTATTTTCTAAATTAAATTTGCAGAAGTACATAATAAATCAAAGTAAAAATATCAAATGTTTGGTTATCATTACTCATCTTGTTCTTTTATATCTTTATGAATTCATAATAATAATAATAACAACAAATTGTGAAGATGAAGAAACTTTTGATATATAAGGTTCATTATCTAGTGAAGTAATATGCCCAACTTTTTATGTGTAGCATTCTTTATCATAGTAGCATGTTAACTTTTTTTTTTGGTAGGGAGCATGTTTACTTTTAAAATTTTGATATTATCTACATTCATTTTAATCAAAAAAGTAAGCAGGCTCCTTCTAGTTATGCACAATAGATAGTATGAAGAATCACATTAGTACAACCATGCCAAGTCACTACCCAACACAACGTAACCGAGTCTATTGCCATGTAAATTTCTTATCCCAGAATTCAGTTCCATCACAAAAGCCAGTGGACTTCTAGTTATGTACTAGATCGTGTGAAGAATGGTGTTATAACTAGGTAAAGCTACTGCCCAACACCATTGAACTGCATGTTTCACTAGCAGAGACTGAGAGTGAACAGACAATATTGCCTTTCAGTACTTGTACTTGTATATTGAAAACTAAATGTTCCTTACAATTAAAAAATCTGCATATTTAATTCTTACCAAACATGTCATTGATCACTTAGGGAACCAAAACATATAGGCTGCGTTTGGATTATTTTCAAGAGAATTGGAATGGGAATGAGAATTTCGTGCTTTAAAAATTTTATGTTTTAAGCGTGTATACACATAATTTGAAGGGAGAGGAAATGAGAATGAGAATCTCATTCCTCTTTGGAGGGAATGAAAATATGTTAAGGGGATGGAATGGGAAGGGGGTGAGAAGGAGAGTGAGAATCTATAGTTCCTAATTTGGACACAAATTTCTCATTCCCATTCCCATCCCTTCAAAGTAATCCAAACATTACCATAGTGTTTCCCTCCAGAAAATAAGGAAAAGCAAAGTATTATGACTATGGCAGAACTGGTTACAGAAATAGGCATAAGAAGCCTTTGCCCCACTGCCCTGCACATACCCTAATCTTCCACCACATCGATGTTGAAACTTAAATGGCTGGCTCAAAAGAGGCTCATGATAAAACAATGATCCTCTTCACATTGGAAGATAGAGGAGTGACACTAACCTGTTGCCCTCCCTTATGCTTGCCAGACCTAAACTATATTTTAACAGACAGCAGTCTTATTTTAACATTCATTTATTTTATAGAATAGTATATGACAAAAGACTGAATCTAGGTTCCATTAAATCATTCTGCTCAACTCTATAGTCTGTCCTCCTATCTAGTGAAATGAATGTAACTCAGATTTTTCTATACCACACATCAAGAGACAATGAATTAGATGTAGCTGCATTGATGAGTCTTGATACCTTCTCAAAAAGATTAAGACAATCTTGGTTGTCTTCAAAATCAACTTTAGCCCAATCAATGCCATCTTGGATATACTCCTGAAAAATAAATTGAACAGTCAATACCATGCGCAAGTCTTGGAAACCACTAATCCTGACAGCACATTCAGTTTTAGAGACAAAAGATCAAATTGATAGTTATAACAGAGGCAGTTAAAATATAATTTCTATTCGAAAATTGGAAGATGCCAAACTTTGCACGAGAATCATTGAACCATAAATAAAATGGGATGAATATTTAAAGTATTCATCATATATCTTAAATAAAGGGAAACTCAAGCATAGTTCCAGTCTCCAAGTCCGCTAATATCCACAAAGAGTTTGGTGACAGAAAGTTGCTTTGAAATTTATTGCATTAAAAGGCGAAATTGACTGATGAGGCAACAAAGCCTAACATCATTGAAGATAGTGAATGCTCAGTTATATAAATCACATTAAGATGAACAAGGCCCGAATTATAACCTGAACATACCACCTGCAACCCTTTTACAAAAAACTTGAGAGAACATATCAAATTCTATCAAACTTAAAACCCGGATCTTTAAGACCTGCTATTTTAAACTGACATTATGTTTGTATTATTACAAAGAAAAATTTAAGATACTTACCTCCTGCTCCAATTTGAACAAATGACGATTGAAGTGTTGCTGCAATCTCTCATTTGCATAGTTTATGCAGAACTGTTCAAAACTATTCCTCTACAAAAGCAAATTATATGGCATTAATAATTATAAAGCAATAAAAGAAACACACACACACACACACTAAAAACATAACTTAAAAACATACATCAAATGATTCAAAGCCATAGATATCAAGAATGCTGATGGATCTGCCAGTACGCCGTTTGCCTACTGCAAGTGACTTGTTAATTTGTTCAACCAACCACTCAAATAGACAGGCATAAATCGATTTTGCCAAAGCATCCCTTGTTTCAATGGCCTGAAACATGGACATTAGAATTTAATGATCATTTTGGATGAGAAAATCTTAACATTAATTCAAAGAAAGGCCATACATGCTATTGAAATCGCATAAACTAAGTCAGTCAACCATATTCATATTTTTAACATTAAAAAAACATTATAATTCCAATGAACTTCTAGGATTCCACTTATAGCATCAATAAAGTAGGGCTTAATTCTGACATTTAGAATCTTTAAAACCCTGGATTCTGACTCTGAAACAATACTTGAAAAGAAGGCGAACGCATAAGACAAAAATACCACTCCAAGAGAAGTGTTCTTACCTGTGATAGTGTTAGCTTTTGAACAATAATATCATTCCCAACTTTCATTTTACGAGTTGATAAAGCTAGCTTAAGGTCTGCAGCATCAGCTCCAATCAAGTTAGCAGCATTGATAAGACCTGAAAACAAAATTAGCAGCCTTATATGAGATCATGAGAAGCATGCCAGGAAGAAACAAAGAAATGAACAATAAGAAGTCTTACTTTCATCTGCAACAGCTTCAACATGGTTTTCATTATCAATCACAGTAAACGAGATATTCCCCAGCCACAACACTGCAGCAAGCAGCGAAAATACACTTTCTTGATCTTCTTTACTTACATGGACAATATCCAGAGCTTCCTGAAAAATGGTAACAGGGAATAGTAAAGGAAAATTCTAGAATGGATGCAGGAGACTCAATTCAAGGGAAAGGGGGAATAAAGTACCACAACAACACGAAATTGATCAGCATCATCAACTCCAGTAATTGAAAAGCAACTGCTCTGCCTCAGATATTTATATTCATTTGCATTCTTCAAGTTTAGCTTTTCTGAATTTCAAAAACATATGCAAAGTGGAAGAATGAGGCCAATTACTACTAATAATAATAAAAATATAGAATAAAATAAGAATAAATGGCAATGGGTACCTCTAAGAGCAGGGGGAGCACCGGCACAAAGCTGATAAAATATATGATATGACCTTTCTCCCTCCGCACATTGGACAACTCTAGACTGTGCATTAAAATAGATTGAATAAATTACTCATAATGAGAAAAAAATATAATAAAGAAGAAATCAAAGAGGCTACAATTATCTACCAGAGAAATTAAGATTACCTTTTCAAGTAGAACTGTCCAGTCAAATGGGAGCAAAAAAAGATTCAATTTTAGGTTAGTTATAACAACACAAAAAATGAACATATATGCATTTTATTTTTTTACCACAACAATACAAGTGATTCTTACAAGTTTGAATCTTCGCGCCCGATATTTTTCCAGTTTCACTGAAGTGAATTTCAATCAGCTTTCCCTGAGACATGTTCACTTGTATAATCAGTATTTGCAGAATAGAACAACTTTTATACTTTCAATTCCAGAAAGAAATTTCAATTGCTAACCCTCAAAATAAATATGTTAACTTAAAGAGCACCAAAATGCTCATGTGAAGAACGGAGAGCTTACAAAACGACTTGAGTTATCATTTCTTGATGTTTTCGCATTACCAAAGGCTTCCAAAACCGGATTCGTCTTCAATATCTCATTTTCTATGCCACTTCCACCACCAAGAGCAGCCAAATATTGCATTGCTATCTTTGCCGTCTCAGTCTTTCCTGCTCCACTTTCACCGCTGGAACCAAAAATGAACACAATTGTAAGCAAGACATCATGTTAATTCAATGCTACTACTAAATCGTGTTTTGCATCACCATATGACCCAGATGATAAAATGTATAGCAGCATTATGCAGACTTGCAGCTTAATCAAGATTTGTCTTCCGACCGGTATAAGTCAAATGTCATTTGTGGTTTGATGTCACGACTTACATGTTTTATTTATCAATGACAGAAAAAGTATCACTGATGAAACCCCATCTTATCATCCTTCCAAAATATGATAGCAGTCTGGTGAAGTTACAGAAACTAAATATTATAGCAAATGAATACGTTTTCTTTTCGTTTATGTCATTCTAAATCTATTTTGAAAGGGGTGTGCATGTTGTGTGACATAGATGAGAGGTTTGCATGGAATATAAGAGAAATAATACAACATCTTTGATATTTTAGGTCTACATTATATCCAATTATTCAGTTTAGTACTTCAACCAACTCTGGCCAAATCTCATCTTGTCTTCTTCCATTTTTCTTCTTCTATCATTTCCTGTTACTCAACATGGATAAATTGACTCACTTACTCAAATTGTACAAACAAAACATGAGTTTATGAGAATGAAAATGGTAAGTGTGACCTGAGGTTAGATGCCATCTACTAACCTTATAATGATAGATTGATTTACTTCATCTGGACAAACAAAGAAAAAACAAAGTAAGATTACCTTGCACCAGTAACAATTGCCAAATAAGGTTCAAAGAACAGAAAACTTAAGCTTGCATTGTATTAAAATTAAAATCACCTCGTATCATTTCCCGGATGGCTGTGTCTGTAATGGCATAAACATGTGGGCTTTCATTAGATTTACGCTTATATTCTTCAATAGAAGCATCTCCATACAAATTAACTTTCTTGAATGGATTGATAGCTATCAGCACTGGCCCTGCCTTTGACTAAAATGTACATGCATTTAAGAAGGAAGACATTAGGAAAAGATAGAACACTACTGAATAAGATCAAAATTATATTTAAAACAAATAAAGAAGCCCTTACATAAATCATATCTTGATTGTATCTGTATTGAAGATTATACAGCACTGCTGGTTCGTTTAAATAACTAAGTTGCATGAGATCATCTACACCATCAAGGATGTCAGGATTTGCTTGGACCAAACTTTCAGCTTTTACTTTTAAAACCTATAGTTGAAACACAAAGTATAAATTGAATCATCATTCAAATACCATGTAGAATATTATAATCGAGATCTTGCATTAGTTTGCTTACTTTCCCCTCAGGCAGTGAAATAACAGAGTCTGTCCCTGAAGTTGACAGTATCTTCCCCAGCTCCCAATCCCCATTTGGAAGTTGAAACCAAGCTTGAAGCTTCTGGAATAGTGAATTTCAGCAAGAAAATAAGGTAACTATCGGCAAGTTAAACCATGACTTGAAAATAATCCATGTCATTGCAATACTCATATGTATCATGTCAGTTCACTCCAGGAAAATCTCAGCAGCAGAAAAGAGTACCAAATATATCCAGGTGACGCAGAGATACACAGTTAACTTTTGTAGTTGTTCAATTCAATTCGATAGGCAAGTTTACCATAATTGCACAAAGATACAAATGCACGTATCTTAGCCACATGTAGAAGAGAACAGGAAAGGGTAAGATTTAAGCCAGAAGACACAAATACCTTCTTTGCAGCATAGGAGGACGTGTCTCCCCACCTGTGATCACCATGAGATGATGAAACTGAAGGCAAAGGTGAAGCTGGTGTATCCAAGTCTTCATCCCTCGTAGGGGGTCTGTCTTCAACCAATATGGTGTTCCCACTATAAGGCGATTCATCAGTGACCCGATCCCTCTGAGCAACATTGTCTTCCACTCTTTCAACAACTTCACCACCTAATTCCCCATTTTCAGAAATACTCGAAGACATTACATCACTAACTCTTACGCCATAATCAGATTTCTCCGAACTATCAGATGTCTGTGCACACGTAATGCTAAAACCAACAGGCAACGATTTGATCGATTTAAGGGTTGGCGGGACCGGAGATTTCCGTGACATTTTCGTGGAAGAGTTTCTTGATCCTGGGAAATGAGTTCCAGTAGATGGCATTAGATAAAATTTGAGATCATAAAGTCTACCTTCCACCCAAAAGTCCTATGAAGAAGCTTTATCAAGGTCCCACTCCACGACTTATCTGATCAAGGTAATGGGGGGACCATAGATTTAGATGCAAATTGCAAACCCTAATGCTTTTCAATCTTCAGTCACTATTTACAAGTTGAACACATCTTCAATCATTTCAAATGAGCATAGACTTCAGCAACTTGAATTTAATCAAATTTAGAGGTCCAAGCAATCTGAAATGATTCATAAAAGTAAAATAAACAATCCTTAAACTTGATCTGATATTAAATCTCCAAATTTCCTCCAAATCCCAATCCCAACCTTCCAAGTTCATACAGTCTAACAATGAATTTGAGGAGATACATCTTTCAGTTGGGTTGCTATGGAAATGCAGGGAAGATACTTTAGAAAATAAATGTTAAACTTTCCCAAAAAAAATAAATAAATAATTTTTACCTCAAAATTAGAAAATGGGAACTAAAGCAAGAAAAGAAAACCCTTAAGTCTTAAATTACCTTCCATTTCCTACATTTTCTTAGCAACCAAATAAATGCATCTGACTAAAAGCAAAGGGCCTGCTAAATCTGACCCGATCTTGATTGCAAAACCCGATCTTTAAGACTAAGAATCGAAAGAAAAGCTCATGTCTTACCTTAAAAGGAAAAAAAAAGA